>WEIT01037269.1:77408-202997 GCA_013389985.1 Dryoscopus gambensis | reverse complement strand
GGCATGGAGCGCCCGCTCAACCTCAGCTGCCCCGCCGACACGACGCCGGACACCGGCAACCGGAGCGGGTCCTCCGCCGGCCCCGAGGGCGGCCAGGCCCATCTCTCCGTCTTCAGCGTGTTGGTCCTTACCCTGTTGGCCATGCTGGTGGTGGCCACGTTCCTCTGGAACGGGCTGGTCCTGGCCACCATCCTCCGGGTGCGCAGTTTCCACCGGGTGCCCCACAACCTGGTGGCCTCCATGGCCATCTCTGACGTGATGGTGGCAGCCCTCGTCATGCCCCTCAGCTTGGTGCACGAGTTGTCCGGGCGGCGGTGGCGGCTGGGCCGGTCGCTTTGCCAGGTGTGGATCTCCTTCGATGTGCTGTGCTGCACTGCCAGCATCTGGAATGTCACAGCCATTGCCCTCGACCGCTACTGGTCCATCACGCGCCACCTGGAGTACACGCTCCGCACCCGGCGCCGCATCTCCAACATCATGATTGCCCTCACCTGGGCACTCTCCGCCTTTATCTCTCTGGCCCCACTGCTCTTTGGCTGGGGAGAGACTTACTCAGAGGACAGTGAAGAGTGCCAAGTCAGCCGGGAGCCTTCCTACACCATCTTCTCCACCTTTGGAGCCTTCTACCTGCCCCTCTGCGTGGTGCTCTTTGTGTACTGGAAGATCTACAAGGCTGCCAAGTTTCGAATCAGATCTCGCAAGAGCAACTCCATCACTCCCATTACACCAGAGGAGGTAGGTCAACTTGGTTGTGTTTTGCTCGGGTCAAGTACTGGCAGCAGACAAGCCTTTGCCAGAAGTGGGTGAAACTTAGACCAAAAATGTGCAAGGGAACAGCAATCCACCGAAACCCTGTGGACCCTGGAGACTTCCAAGGGAAAGCTGATTGCAAACCCAGGCTGTTGGCTCCTTCCGAGCCCGCAGCTGTGAGCACTCAAGGTGTAGCTAAAGTAACTTTGGGCAGATTGCGAGCCTGAGCTCCACGTGGGCGAACGGTGACTCACAGATGTCCCCCCATGGAATGCTGAATCGGTGCTCGCTGGCATGAGTAAGGGGTCACCATCCCTCCCCTGGGGAGGCAAGGAGAGGGTGGATGGATGGGGTGCTGTTTCTGCTGAGAATGATACCCTGGCAACCAGCTGTGGCTTTCAGGACACTGTGAATTTACCCAGACAGAAAACACACATGCAGAATATCCTTGGAAATCTTTCCTTATTGTGACTGCATCGTGTCAGTTCATCCCAGGCACGGTGACTCTGCACTGTAAAGATTTCTTGCAGGGAGGAAGCAAATGTGTGCTAATTTTCTTTCCTCTCCTACCAAGAACTTTTAAACTCAGTGGGTTTAGAGAAAGTAAGCAGACTTCTGTGCATGGCATGTGGGTGTGCACCTGTTCTGCTGATCAGATTGTAAATGGGGAAATAATCTTATTGTGCTGCTGTGTCAGCAACCCCATGTACCCTCAGTACTCTCTCTAGTTTCTAATCTCACTTAAAATAGTCTCCATCACCCAGAGGAGGTCATGCAGCCGCCTTCCTCTCAGTTAGAGTGTGACGTGGATGGCCTATGTTTCCCCTGGAGCCTTGGCCCTCGCTGGCATTGTTTGGCTCTGTACCTGCTGTGTGGGATCACCTGACGGGAGTACATATGGTGCGACTTGTGTTTGTGTTTGGCAGGTAAAAGAAGCTGCCCAGCAGCCACAGATGGTCTTCACTGTCCGTCACGCCACTGTTACGTTCCAGACGGACGGAGACACGTGGAGAGAGCAGAAGGAAAAGAAAGCTGCCCTCATGGTGGGCATCCTTATTGGGGTCTTCGTGCTCTGCTGGATCCCCTTCTTCATCACAGAGCTCATCAACCCACTCTGCTCGTGTGACATCCCACCCGTTTGGAAGAGCATTTTTCTATGGCTGGGCTATTCAAATTCTTTTTTTAATCCACTCATCTACACTGCTTTCAACAAAAACTACAACAATGCCTTCAGGAACCTATTCTTTAGGCAGCAGTGAGCAGAAAAAGCTTTCCTGCTGCCCCAGGAAGCTGATTTCAAGTGTCAGTGATTCCTACCAAATTACGGAGGAAGTTCAAAGCCACAGATACTGAGGTGATGCTAAAAACGCATCGCCATGGGTTGTATCTCCCAGCAACTGTCCCAGTCCCTCAGCAGGCTCTACATCCCAGCCTCTCAGCTGCTGTTTTTCCTGCAAGTAGCATGTAAGGGCTTCTGCCAGCAGCCTGGCATCCTCACTCCAGTGCCCTGCTGTGTTCCTCCTGCCTCCCCAGTGACGCTCTGTTTGGTAGCACCAAAGGTGCAGAGGAGTCCACTGGCAAAGAAATGTTGGTTTGGCCACTGCTGGTGTCTCACAGCATTAATCAGCTTTGTCCCACGTGCAAAGCTGGGACCCTATAACATCAGGAGGTTTTGTGATTACATATGAGAGTACATATTTTATGGCTTGGCTGAAAATGTGGTTTGTCTTGTCCACTGGTAAGGACTGCAAAGTGTTTTTGGGGAATAAAACCCTTGGTAAGGGTTAAGTGCAGACTACAAGTACCAAGCCTTTTCTCACATACTTTATGTACAGCAAATTGTGTCTATTTGCTTTTGGATTCTATGTAGCAGATTTTCTTAAAGAAACATACTTATTGTGAAAGTTTAATGCATGGTGTACCCTGGAATGAGAGAGAATGCATGGGAAACTCGCCTCTCATTCCCCTACTGCTACGTGTGAGCATCTGCCTCAGACCTTCATGTTCTGAAATACGAGCTATAAATGCCAATCTTCGTGCCTGTTGTTTTCCATTTTAAAACATAAATGTATTTTGAGCAGCTGTGGGCAGGTTTCCTGTAGTTTCAGGGGATGCAGGGGGTGTATTTCAAGCTGCCAGTCAATGAGGAGCTGATTCTGAGTGCAATCCAGAACTTGAAACCAAAGCAAAGACCCCACTTTGTTTCCATGAGCACTGGGTTGCAGGCAGAGGGCAGTTACTGACAGGTGATGTTTCCTTCTGGAAGCATAATCAAACCATGGAGCTTCTCTTCTGCAAGGACCAGACTTGAATATTTCTTTTTCTGCCCACGTGTCCTTCTCTTCCTGCCCCTCTAAGGCTCCATCCTGCGTGGTTGTTACTGCTCTGTTGCCTCCCTGCCTTTCCACATTGCCAACTTAACTATAGTGGTTGGCATTTCACTCCTAGAATTAGAGTTACACACTTTATACTGCGCTGCCAAAAGACTGGCAAGTCTGCAGATAAAGGAGAGCATTAGTTTTAACTTGGTTCTGGGGCAGCCACTGAAATCAGACCAGAACTGAAATGGTGGAAAAAAAGACAAGATGGAAATCAGAACGACCTGATCTCAAGAAGAGATAAAAGGGAAAGATGTCAATAAATCATGGTAAAGCTCCCTGGAGGTGGGTAGTATTGATTTCTATTTTTAGTAGACCATGAGACATCAGATGTTAAAATTGTCATTGGTCCTTTAAACCAGTCAAAAATCCTGGCAGAGTTGGCAATAAAAGCCCTTTTTCTTTCGCTGTCTCTGGATGCATGAAAGTGGAAGAAGAGGTCAAGGTGCTCTTAAAGTGTTGCAGCGCTTTCAGGACCAGTTAGACAAACATCCATCAGCACTGATATGGGCATAGTTGATCCCGCCTTGTGGCAAGAGGAGAAATAGGATGGCCCTTGAGATCTTCCATAACTCTATCTTATGACAGTCTGTTAGAAATATTAGGGAAAAACCTGCCCTCATTGAAAGCAATGGACAATTTTTCAATGATTTCAAATGCATCAGATTTTTATGTGGCGTGTCTTGTCTCGTAAAAGCATAGTTTTCATGTTAATTAATTCAAGGAGAAGATGGGTGGGATGCGGGTAATCTTCTAATTCCTGTGAAAGAGGCTCTGACCTGCCCTAACCATGGGCCAATCTTTACAACCAGTAAAGAGCATTTTCTTTCTTTGTTACATATTTTAAAATATAACTAGTGACATCTCTGATGTATCAAAAATCGTAATAAACTCTTAAGCTGCTTTTTTTTACTGAGTATATAAAGGCTGCGCTGCTTTCTCTGGACAGTCCATAACTGATGCTGAGTTGGTCCATTTGGGAATTGCTGCTTTTGTTGTGCCAAGGGTTTTTTAGCCAAAAATGACTTGGAAAAAATGCTTCCTTGTTCAAGCCAGAACTTCAGCTAAGATTGATGGTGCCTGAAAATAGGCAACTACTTCTTAGGCCCCCAAAGTGATGCTTTAAACACTTTAAAGCATGGATTACCTAGGAAGTTGGACCTTAGTTCCCCGTTTTCCTACCTAACACCATGTCTGTGCAACCCTCTGTCAGTCCCAGCTGTGTGCAAGCAATTTTTATTTGCTTTTTGATGAGTATTGCAGATTCTCTGTGTCTGTTGTGTGGGGTCCTTGTGCCGGTTGTGGAATCAGCTGCAAGCTCAAATTAATGTCCACTGTAAGCAGACAAAAGTTAAACTGAGATCAGTGGGAAATTTCCCGACTTTTGGTGCAGTTTGGTGCTGGGGTGAAGCTCCC
Source organism: Dryoscopus gambensis (assembly GCA_013389985.1). Taxonomy (NCBI): domain Eukaryota; kingdom Metazoa; phylum Chordata; class Aves; order Passeriformes; family Malaconotidae; genus Dryoscopus; species Dryoscopus gambensis. The sequence goes on along the minus strand of WEIT01037269.1, from coordinate 198,453 downwards.
TTTCATTACACCCTGTGTGTATTCATGCTGTGCCTTAAACAGTGACAGGGAGACAGGAGATAATTTTAAAGTGACACTAGATAGTTCTAATTTGCCTGTAGTCATGAGTAGTCCACCATCCTGGTGTAAATTACTCTCACATTTATTTGACAGGCCACATCTCATACAATTGTTTTCTGCAAAAAACCAGCTTCCAGTTGGTCATAAGATTTGTTCTTTTAAATCTTGACAAAAGTAGCAGCTTTTTTATTGGCGAATTCCTGCAGCTCATACGTGAGACCTAAAACCATGGGCTCTTTTTCTGAAGATGATTCCTGCAATGCAATATGACCGGGCAGGGAAAATATTACTCTGGAGGTTGCGCTACGGAATCATATTGAGACATGCCACAAAGATCTCAGCACAGGGAAGCAGCACAGAGAGGCCTGGACATCTCATCTGGGCTCTGAGGCTTTTTACAAACCTCTCATTACTCAAACACAGATGCTGAGTGGGCTCCCAGAGATGCAAATCATGTTTGAAGACATAGGCAACCACTGCTTCAAAGGAGGGATCTTGTACCTTCTTGTTCCCGTTTATACATAGAATCAGTGGTGTGGAGAGATCTGCCTCACCGAGGCTTTGTGAGGATTAATTACTAAATGTTTATCATGTACCAGGAAGGTGGAACGCTCTGGTTTGAATGCTGAGCAGCATTATAAATTGAGCCTCTATTTAATTCCTCGGAAGAACATTATTACCCATTATTATTGAGTTTTGTATGCAATTTAACGGCTATATAATACTTCCAGAAAAGATTTAACTAACCTGCTCACACTTACAATTAATTTAGTTCCCTCTCAATGCCCTGACAATTCAGTGAACGTCTGTATGGGAGCTCGGTAGCGGGGGCAGCATGTGCTGAATTCTGGCTGCTGCTGAGCCTCTCCTTGCGATGCTGAGCGCGTGCTGTCAAGGTTCAAGGAGCAGCAGCTCTCTAGGCGGTCTGCTCCGAGTTTCTTTTATTTTTTAGGGAGGAGAAGAAAAGGTCACTGAAGAATGCCCGTGGATTACATGACAGGTCGGCTAACCACCTTCGTCCTCCACCCCCAGCCTGTTGGCCTTTCTCCTCAACACAGGCAGGCCAGGCAGGTGACTCTAGGACATGCACCGGCCCTGCGTGGCCAGGGGTGAGCCATGCATGACTTCATCCTCTGGTAATTTTCCAGAGCTTTTCATAAAAATTACTGCTAGGAGACGTGTCCTTTAGACTGTCAGCAGCAGCTGAAAGTGGGAGTTTCCTGGAAGTAAAGTTGCAGGTAATTAAAGAAATTTCACCTGATAAAGGTAATTAATGACTATTCCTTCCAATGATCACCATGGTGAGGTGCGACTGACAAAGTGTCACAGAGATTTTTGCAAGGCAGTGATTTGAGCTGCTTTGTTCATTGTCTTTTACTCTTGGACCCCTTATTTTACCATCACTGGTAGAGCACCCCCTTGGGACTCCAGCAAAATCATGGTGAATGTGATACAGGCACCACGAGTGCTCCATGTAAGAACACATCCGTGGCAAAATTAGCATCCCCACTGCGATACACCCTGGCTGAAAAGGATGACACTGCCACCATTTCATCAAATGTAAGACATGGCAAAGAGCTCTTTAAATCTTCGTTATTTTTAGTTACACCGAGGTGCTGAGGAAGTTGTAGCAGACTGGAAGAGAGCTGGAGCTGTGCCAGTATTTTAAAAAGGCGAATTTGGAGAGCCAAGTATTTCTAAGACAAATGCTGTTACTGATTTACAGCTTGAAATTGATCCTTGGCAAAAAAAGTGGAGGAGCTGATAAAGGACTAGGTGAATAAAAAAATTACAGGAAATAAATATAATTAAAATAAATCACATTGATGTCTTTGATTGCAGCGCATGGTTCACTGCTGATGGTGATGTAAAGTATTCACTCAATAATGAATCTGGCTTGACAACACTTAAAGCCTCCATTAAAAATTGAAGAAGAAACCAATATGAAGTTCAAACTGTCCGATAATTGCTAATGACTTATGGACTGGGAAAGGTGTAAATACAGAAAATAAGGTCACTTCTAAAGAGAAATGAGGATGAAAACTGGTTGGGAGCATTTCAGCCTGGCGTGAGGGAAAGGCACGTGTCCAGGAGCAGCGGGATGGGGCCCTGGTTGCAGGAGGAGAGACAAGGCTGTGATGAGGTGCATCAGGAGCTGAACATATGAGACTTTTCTGCATTTCAGGAATAAGCAGGCTTATTTCTTGCCCGTGCATGGGCTATGTCCAGCTGTGGGTTTTATTCTGGTCACTGGAAGTGAGGCTGCGATTTCAGTTCATCGCGGGTGTGGTCCTCCCTCCTCCTCCCTCACCACTGCCAGGCAGTAAGCCTCAGCACTGCCATTCTGTGTCATTTCCCATGCTGGCCAAGTCAAATACTGTCCCTAATCATCCTCAAAAGCGAGGCAGATGGGCCCTTTCCCTGGATCCCCCAGTGCATTGTTGTTGTTCCTCTGTCTGTTTCAGCAGTGGGATCAGCAGCTTCTGTGAGGCTGAAGCCCCGCTGCTGCTGGTGGATGGGACCAAACAGGGCTGGGAGCAACTCCAGGGGTTATCCATGGAGCAGGGACTGCCCCACCACTGCTCTCTGACAGGAACTAGGATGGGGAAAGGTAAAACTGGAGCTATACCCTTTCCTTGGTTTTCTGCTGGAGCCATTCCCAACAAAACAGTTCCTAATCCCATGTTTAGTCCCCTCCCTGCTTCTGGTGAGACCAAACCTGACCAGGCTGCCTCTGCCACAGAGCTGGCCATCTCTGCAGGAAGGAGAAAGGGAGGGGTAAAACCTTCCACTGCAGCTCTAATTGTAGGAAAAGAAGTTCCCCAGCCCTGACTGCCTTCGTGGGAGAGGACACAAAGTCCACGTAGCTGAGATATCCGCTGTACCCAGTCCATTCCCTTCCCACTGGTAGCTGCAGAGGGTGGACACCTCTGTATCATTCCACAGTGCCTGCTGCTCACCAGCTCCCTGAGTCTGTGCAAGTGTTGGACAGAAACATTGCATTTTTCATCAGTTCAGGGCTGCAGCCTGAGGTCAGTGCTTCTTCTTTGTGCCTTTCCATCCCCAAATCCTGGTTAAGCACAGGTCCCACCAGCCTCAGCTGGTATGGAGGAGGGCAGCCTTTCAAAATTAGCATCTTTGTTGAGGAAGAAGATCTCCTGGTCTCTGGGCTCCAGATGCCAAAGCAATAGCTGAGGTGTCACAAAACCCCAGGATCTGCTTTTTCTTGCCTGAGCTACTGTGAATCGATGTTTGGATCACCTGGCTCTTCACAAGACACCTGGTTGGGCAGTCCCAAAGCTTAAACCATGCCTGGTCAGGTTCACCTTGCAAAGGTCCATCACATGTCCCAGCTTTTTACTGCTGTCCTGTGGTGCTGTTCTGGAGCTCTGGATATCAGCAAAATGTTCACACATTGGCCAGGGTGCTGCCTCGGCAACATCTCCCTGGCATGGCACAGCTGGACCAAACAGGGCTGTTTCCAACCCAAAAGAGCCTGTGTCACATAGACCGTGGTGAAAATTGATGCAATCACCTTGCAACCCCCTTCTAGACCTGCTAACAGCCTGATACCCTGCCCCACAAGCTACCTGTGCTGCTGTCAGGCAGACTTTAGAGGGGAAAAGCAGAACCCGTGGTCACGTATTTTCACAGTTTGAGTGGAGACCTGCCTTTGAGGAGGGGGGAGGGATAATTTTGATGCGTTGCCAAATGGCTCTTTCGGCGGGCACTGGAGCATATGGAGCCTCTCGCACAATTGCCTGGGAGCTGCAGGTCTGTGATGTTTTTTCTCTCCTCAGCTGCTCACCTGATGCCAAAGTTTCCAGGTGCATTAAGGCAGGATGCTCCCGCCGTGCGCCTCGGACCTTCCACCTGCCCATCACGGCGCTGGGGTGAATATTAAACAGACAGCAGATGCTAAGTGCAAGTACACTCGCTGGCACAAGGGGTTAGTCAATATCTGGAATTTGAATGGAATAAGAAACTGAGAGCCCATGGTATTAAGCAATTAAGCTTTTCTGAGACTTTTAAAAGGAGGGAGGTAGATGCCGAGGAGAGGTGATGCAGCACGCAGCCACGCTCCTCTGCTTCCAGCAGCTTTGCAGCAAAAACCTCAGCCTGACAGGGCATTTCAGAGCGCGTCACCCTGACTAAAGCCCTCGGGCTACTTTATAATCTGTTAATAGTTGCCAACCAAAATGAGTGTCAGGGCTGTTTCTTATTAAAATGAGCATTTAGGGCACCTGGAGAACACTGTAAGTAGAATAAACCCTATAAATGCTTTGTGAAACCATCAGATTGGCCAGTGCTTGCATACAGAACATGGCATATAACTTTTAAATGAAATTTATTTGACAGGAAATCTACTGCTGGTTATCAGATCAGCTTCTCCACCACTGTTACTCCCACATCTCCAAGACACCATGTACCCACCCACTGTGTGTGCACTACAGCACCTTCCCCTGGCGGTTCCACACGTGACTGTCCTGCAGGGGGTTGTGTCCTGGATTCCCCGGCATGAAGTGCAAGGCAGCACTTCCTGTCCCTGGTCATCTGGCCTTCAGGGTACACTGGATGTGGGCATGGTATGGCTGGCTGTGGAGCAGCTGGGCTGTTTTTCAGACTCCTGTTCCTCATCTTTCTGTCTGGCAGCCCCAGCTGAGCAGCAGCTCCCACTCCACGTCACTTCTCCTGGCTCCCTTCTTGCACTTGGAGGTGCTCCGAGGACATCTTCAATGGCTTGGTGGAGCCTATAGTGGGGCTCTATAGAGCCGCGGTGGTGCTCCCAGCGTCAGGGCTGCTCCTCCAGGGCTCATGGAGAAGGTAATTTCCTCATAAACTGAATGAGTCATGAAGCCCAGATCAAATGGGATGATAAAACGCTGGTGTGTTGCACTGGTATCCTTCTGAAATGCCTCTTTGCAGTGGGTTTAGGCGCTTCAAAACCATAAAATAGGCGTGACCCTCACTGAGGGGGATGCTGAGGGAAAAAGGGAATTGTCTCAGCCCCGGTCTCTCCATTGCTGTAAATGGGAGATGCATTTATTCCTTTTAGGACCCCCATTCTTACGGAGGGGCTCGCACACCCCCTGTGCAGCGCAGCAGGACCCGCGTCCATCGCGGCCACCCGGCCTCGGGGACACCGAGGCGATGGACAGCGCTGTGCTTTCGCCTACCTGACCACGTGCACGTGCACAAGCCCAGAGCCCGCTGCAGAGACGAGAGGTGGCTCTGGAGGCCCAGCAGAAGGGCGAGGAGAGAGCGGCTGGCTCTGTCCCGCCGGATGGGGGCCGGGGGCCACCGGGCAGCCGGAGCTGCGGGCGGCAGACAGAGCGCTCTGCCCGCCGCAGCGCCAGCCCCGGCAGCAGGACAGCGGGGTGGCTCTGCCCCTCGCAGCACGGAGGGCACGTAAATAGCACCATCTGGCCCGCTCACCTTCCCGCTCCTCCGTGGCAAGATCAGTCTGTTTGGCGAGACGTGAGCTGAGTGTGCTCGGATCTGCTCGAGGGTGGCAGCACAGGGCAGAAAGAGACTGATTGTTGCTCGCTTCCTTCTGCCAGCTGCCATGCAGGGGGGAAACAGAGCAATAGCCCTTTTATTGTTCCCAGATGTAGTCCTGAGAGATGACAGGATGCTTAGAGGCTTTTTTTTTTAAATTGTTATCGGAATGGTAATGAGGTACCTAAATAACCTGGATAATGCGAACCTTAGTGCTGACAGCACAAGGAAAGGAAAAATGCACTCTGTCGCTGAGCAAGTCCCCTCCAGCTTTGTGAGATGTCTCAATACTGTGCAAAATGAGCAGCATGTTCATCTTGTTCAGCGTTTGGATGCTCACTTCATACAGTCCCCGGTAAATGGAAAACATCTTCCTTGCTTACCACGTACAGGTGCTATAGCAGCCCTCTAAACCAGACCAGTGGTCACAAGCCTGACAGAGCTCTACAAGTGTTTGGACAATACTCCCAGGCACATGGTCTGACTCTTGGGGTTGGTTCTTTGTGAGGCCAGGAGTTGGACTCGATGATCTTTGTGGGTCCCTTCCAACTCAGCATATTCTGTAGTTTTGTGAAATTCACTGGCCTCCTTTTTCTCCCCCTTCTGATTGTCCTGAATTTTGAGATGCTGCTGAGTAGGATTAGCACTGCACATTTCTGGACTCCTTTCTTTATCTAACTTTACACGCTCTTACACTCCTACTCCTCGCAAAGGCACAGCTGCCCAGCCTGGCTCTGGCTGCTGGAGTCCCAAATGAGGAGTGTCTGCAGCAAGTAGACATGAAAACCAGAATTACCCACATTGCAGAGTGATGTTGTTTCTGAAGAATGACTGGTTTATTTTATGGGGCCAGGATGCAACTTTTTTATGGACAAATGTCCTTAGGAGACTTCATAGACACAGGTGAGTATGGGAGCCTTTTTTGTCCTTTGCCCTCCCAGCAGAGCAGCACGGGAGACACGTGGGCACATACACGCAGCAATTTCCCAGATTAATTGCTCTGAGTTTTCCCGCCAAGCCTAAAACGCTGCATACCTAAACATACCAGGAAAACGTGTTCTCTTTGGGCACTACAATCAGCCCACACACACTGGAAAATATCAACACAAACAAACACTTTTCCTACAAAACATACACACACACAGAACCACATGTGCCCTTCTTTTTAGAATCACAGACTCATAGGGTGGTTTGGGTTGGAAGAGACCTTAAGGATCACCTAGTTCCAATCTCCCTGCCACTGGGAGGGACACCTTCCACAACGCCCCATCCAGTCTGGCTTTGAAAATCTCCAGGGATGGGGAAGTGGTCACACTGCATCCACCATTTTAGCTGGTTTTTGGTTGTTTTGCTCTTGACTAGAAAGTCTGAATGAATGTGTGAAGGACAAAAAACCTCTCTCAGCAAAATATTAATTTCTAAAGCCTCTCTCTGATCAAGGATAAAAGGACAGGTGAATCAAAGGTAAACTGATTTTGACCAAGGAAAATTCTGATAACTTTTTGAATTTTTCTATACCATCAATTATATGTGATTTGAGGAGATAAAACATTTCCTGAGCTCTTCCTGGAGGAGATTAGCAGAATATTTTGGTAATCCCTCTGATCCCTCGGGAGTGAGTGCTATTTTATTAACCATTATGCATGAAGGGTTGATGTTGTAGACAGAGACTGCTACAGACAGAGTTACAAAATGGGACCTAGAGTTCACAGAGTGGCTGAGGTTGGCTGGGGGTCACCTGGTTCGCTCCCGTGCTCAAGGTGCTCAAGCAGGGCCACATGGAGCTGGTTGCCCAGGACCATGTCCAGATGGCTTTTGGGTGTCTCCAAGGATGGAGACTGCACAACCTCCCCTGGGCAACCTGTGCAAGGGCTCAGACACCCTCAACAAAAATGTGTTTCCTGATGTTCAGAGGGAGCTACCTGTATTTCCATTTGCCCCCCATTGCTCTGTCACTGGGCACCAGTGGACCTTTTTGAAAGGTCTTTAGCTTTAGACTAAGAGGACAGAAAGCTTGCAGGGGCTTCATTCATTGGGACTGCAATGTGACAGATCGTTTTATCTCTTCACATTCATATCCTCTCCTGCAATTAAATGAACTGTATTGTTCCAGTGTCTGATTGCATGTGGGAGGCAGGGATGTAGTCTGTACTCTGACTTTACAGTGTTCTAGGAATTCATGAAAAAATTTTCTACACTTTTTTTTTAATAGAGAAAAAATATTATTGTCTCCTTTTTCTTACTGCCTTCAGGGATCATCAGGAGAATTCTTATATCTACATGTCTCACAAGTATTTAAAGTAGTAAAACATGTAATAGCCTTTTTTTCCTTCTTCTTTTTCGTCCTTTAGAAAAAACCCTGTGAGTTGGGTGAAAGTTGTTTGGTGATGTGTGGGTGTTTTATGTGTGTGTCAAACTTGCCGGGGGGAAGCTAATGAAGAACGAACAGTTTTGCCTACAACTTAAACATCTCTCTTCCAGTCACTCATTTGACTGGCATTTCAGGGAAAATGGTTTGAGGATTAAAGAGAAGTCGGGAGTGTGGAGGTGACAGACAGTGACGCTCAGCTGTGGCTGATGTTGCAGCACATCTCTGAGTTTCCACCATCAGGCTCCTCTGTCTGGGGACATGACAAGCTGCCAGTTTGCTGCTCTGTACCCAGACTCCTCTTGTTCCACATGCCTCGTGGGGCTCAAAAATGCCCAACCGCCCCCATGCACTGCCAAGGAGGCAGCCCCATGTGCCTGGCAGCTGTGGGGCACCTTTGCTAACAGCTGTGTGGGTCTCATGCTGGCTCCTGGAAGTGAAGGCTTGTAGGAGCTGGTGTGGGTTGGACAGTCAAGATGGATGGAGACGAGAGATCTCTGAAGGGCGTGGGTGCAGGGGTCCTGCTTGGAGCTGCCAGCCCAGCTCGGAGCAGGCCCAGTAAGAGAGCGAAACTCTTGTTACAACACAATAAATCTTCTTCTGTGCTGAATATTCTAATTTTCACTAACCAATCTAGTACCAGATACAAATCCTATAGCATTTACATACAGCCTATAAGAATCATTGCATTACCATACTGCTTTATATTTTAAACCCTAAAAAACTACTCTTTGGACCCCTTCTGCCAAGCTAGTGGGGTCTGCTCTGACCCTTGGACCTGTCTGCAAGCAGAGGGTATTGTTCAATCAAGAGGGGATTACCTTCAGCCGGCCATACCATTGTTTTTCTTGTTCTTCAATAACTAAGGCTTGGTATCTCAAAGCTTGCCTTCATTTCAATCTCGCTTATAGTTTCCATATTCTCAAAATTTTTTGCCAGGCAATCATATGTATAAGGCTTTCCTGTTTCATCTTCCCCAACAAAGGCTGATTTGGTGAGATAGGAAGAGGTTTTGGCAGCCTTTTGCTGTTCTTGTTGCTTGATGCTTCTCCTTGAGACAGTTAAAATGGGCTTTGCAAAGAGGCAGAGCCCAGGTGTGTGAACAGAGGTTATCACTTGAGGATAATCCAGCACATCTCCTGCATGAGAAAGCACTCTATGAACCTTAGCAAGAGGGTCTGGGAAATACAAGCATCTCTTCATTTAAGATGAGGCTTAGATGATATAAACCATGGTTCTGAGAAAAGCTCGAGAATTAATTATGTGGGTTTCTTTTTATTTGGTAAAATGGGAGAGAGCACAGTGGGGCTTTCTCCTTTAGCCCAATATCCTTGGAGTGGTTCATAAAATCCATGGACAACAGCAGATCTACTACAGCTATATCACCAGAAAATGGGGAAATGTATGGTTTTTAATAGGTGACCATTAAATACTATTTCTTTGACTACTGGCCATTCTTTGTAAATAAGAACATAAATGTCCACAGGCAAAAATATTGATGCCATTTCAAGTGCTGGCTCCCGTGGTCTCCACAGGAAATCACTCTTTTGCAGTTGGATAGTACACACCAAAATCTTTACCATCGGTAACTGCAAGCATTACACATATTTTCAATCCTGAAGACAAAGCATCAGGCTGAACTTCTAACCCACAGTTTCATGTCGAAAGCAGCCATGCTAAAGATACCAGAGCCACTGCTTTCTAGGCCTACAGTACTCAGTGGAAATGGAAGCTGGATTTGCCAGCTGGGTTTTTGAGTATCTGCTCAAGAGTGAAACACATGCACCTGGCTCATGAGCAGGTACAGTGCTTCAAAACATGCCTGTTATTGACGAGTTTTAAACAGGTCCCGTGTGATTCTTATTTGGCTTTTCAAAATCCTTCAGGCAAGCAGCAAGAAGTCACCACCTAGCTAAGTGTTGTTCTATTGGCAACACTTTGCATTTCTTAATTATTGTCAGGTTACTCCCAAGGAATTCTGCACTGCAAAAAAGCAGAAGATGCCTGGCTGAAGCAAGGACCATCTCACTGCCCGTACTGTGGTCTGAAAGCACGACACTGTCCTTTGGGTTGGTGCTGTTCCCGTGGTGCAGCCCTGCCTTCACCTGTCCATAGGCTCCATAAGGGTCCCCACCCCAACCCTGACGTGCCTGGCCTTGGGTCATCCCTGTCCCCATTCCCACGGAGGTGCCCAGCATCACTGAGCTGATGCTGAAGGCACTTGCTTGGGAATGCTTTTGAAAGAGGGGAGAGGTTGTTTCTCACTTTCCATGAGGTTAATACATAAAATATTTATATGTAGCTTCAAGTGCCAGGTGCCAGGTTTCTGGCCAAGACTTGCTTTTCAGAAGGTTCCTGGAGGCTCTGCTCTTCCCCTGTGGCCACTGACGTGGGCTGCTTCTCTGAGCTCCCCTCCACTGCTGCTGAACCAGACATGGATACCCTGGACAATCCTAGGCACCAGCCCATGTTTAAGCATTGCAGATAGAGGCCCAAGGCATGCAGAGAGGCAGCGTGGATCTTGCCTTTGATCTGTGCACACACACACCATCCCCTTTATCTTTTACTACCTGTTGTAAAATCCTTCCCTCCAACAGGCTGTGATCCCAGCTCGGGTTTTTGCTGCTCCCTTGCTGCAGATTCCAAAAGGATTTATGGGAGGTGCGAGATGAAAGAAAGGCTCAGAGGAAGAGCTCTCAGTGCAGACAGTTTCTGGTGAGCAGTGTGGGACTGGCAGTGCTGGGGAACAAAACACTCTTGGCATTTGCAGCTCAGGGTTCCACGAAGTGAGAGCCGGGAGCTCCCCTCCCAGCACTCATCGTGCTGTAACCTCCCCTGGGTGCTGCCTCAGACCTGTCTCTGAGTGAGACGGGCAGGGAAGGGGCACAGCAGCACCACACAGTGATAGAAGCGGTGCATTCCCACTGCCCAAAGCTCACACTGGCACTCTGGCACTCTGCCTCTCTGAAGCACATGCTGACATTAAGCAGTGACGTCTTTGTTACAGGGCAGGGTCACTCTTGCAGGGTATTTTCAGTCCTGCGCTTTGGAAGTTGGAAGTGATGCTCCAGCAAGCTCTGCAGTTGTACAGAATATGAGTTGTCCTCTTTTGACCCTCTTATCAGATGACGTTTTGTATTTCTGAAGACAATTTTTGCACGTTAGCCATGTTGCTCATCATGTTGCATGGGAGGTACTGTTCGGCTTGAAAAAAGCACCAAAACAAGAAGAGCCCTGAGCGTGGCTGGTCCCACACTCCTACTCCATGGGTTGCTCTGGGGTCATCAGTCCACATTTTATTATATACATTTTTCGTAAACCAACTCATCCCAAAAGCCTTTTAAAGTGGGAAAAAGAATATAAAGTGGGGGTGGGCAGAAGAAAGAGTGAAGCTGTAAGGGTTGACAAGATTTGCCCCTCGAAAGAGAGAGAAGGGCAGTGAATCCATCCCAGAGTGGGAAGTGGTGGCTCTGTGGGATGCAAATAACTTATCAGTGGATGATCCCAGCTTGGACACTTGCCCTGGTGGAGCGTGGTCCTACTCACAATTCAGAAAGAAAACACCAGACACAGAGTGAGTGAGTCCAAATGCCAGGGCACCTTAATGCTTAGAGAAGTGTGAGCTCCTCATCCAAGCTTGGAAATGTTTGGTTTAGACCCATATACACATTGTGAGGGGGTACAGCTCTGTAGGTAGCCCTGCAACATGGTCACAGTAATGGTGGAGGAAACGTGAGAGCTTTGGTCAGGTGCTGTGCCAGGCTCCCTTGAAATCAGCACTCGGCTGCTCACCACAAAATGCTCTGCTGTGAAAAGTCAAAGGGAAATGCAGTCAGAGCTCCTGGAATGGTCTACTGGTTTCTGAGTCTAAATCAGCAGAAAAGAAATATGGGCAGCAGTGACAGGGCACTAGCAAGTTGTTCTGAGCCCAGTATTTACATTTTCAAAAAGCAGCAAATACAGGATTTGGACCTGAACACTTGGGCTCATATCTTCAAAGCATCTTAGAAAGGAAACATCCAATTGAACTTCCTTTATTTCTCATAGAGCTCAAAACACTCTACAGATTTCAGAGATATGGGGGTAAAAAACATCTCCTGCAGTTTTGTAAGTTCAACTGGAAAAGTGCTGGGACAAGAAAACAGCCCTGTGTGGGCAGTCAGACCAGAGCAGCTTTGCAGCAGGTAAAACAACTGTGGGTATTGCTTGTGCAAGAACCTTCATTACATCACCTTTGGGCTCAACTGAAAAGCAAGTCACCATAGCTGAGCGGGCTCACAAAAAGAGATTTTCTTAGGAGAAAATTTTGAGAGGTTAAGTGAGTTTGCAGCAGTTTTGGTTAAGGTTCTGAGTTCAGGGTTCAGTGCTGAATTTATCTTTGTTGCTGTGCTGGGCTGCTGCTGGGTTTCAGTGGGAAACAAGCTGAAGCCTTGGTATGGAGACAAATCACAGCACGTGTGCTGTTGTGGTGGTGTTGAACTGTTTACATCTCCTTGAACTGTACAAACTGGAATCACTTAATTCACAATTTAATCCCAGCCAGTAATGGTTAAGTGTAGCACCATGGAGCAGCACATTCCCTGCCTCCTGCGTACCTGTACTGCCCTCCCTGGTGTGTCTGCCACGATTGTTTGCAGGCCACAAGGTCTGGGTTTGAACAGACGATTCACTGCTGTGCTGTGGTTTGAAAGCCCTGTTTGCATGTCAAGAGATGAGGTGGGTAGAGGAAAAAAACCACCTACCTGAGGATCACTGTGGAGCTTCATGAGGCTCTTGCCATCGCTCTCCTGTAGGAAACCACAGATCAGAGCTTCTCCCACTGCCTGCTTCCCATCCTCCTGTTGCCTCTCTCACATGGACATTTTGACAATAGGGACCCTCCTCAGCAAGGACCAAAGTGAAATTCAACCATATACAAAGAAGCTAAATTTTCCCAGGGCAGTTGACTGTGGGAAGAGCTGACCAAGCAGCTTACCATTACTTGGAACCAAAAATCTGAGGGTTTTTTCTGAAAGAGTCTGACCAGGATAAGCAGAAGGCCTGAGGCTGATGAACCAAACAAGTGTGGAAATCTATAGAAATGATAATGAGAGGGTGCCTTGTGGTATGATGCCAGTAGTCACTTGGAGATCTGGGATTATTTCTCCAGCTTCTGCTTGAGTTCTGAATTTAGCTGCCTCAAATACTTCGATCCTCCCTCTTCCTCATGTTTAAAAATTACTGCCCTGAAGCCAAAATGTGAGATGGTGACATTAACATTAGTGCAGCCTCAGACTCCGAGCCTGCTAATCCAAAAAACCCCCACAGTAAACCACTCTCTTGATCCAAATGGTTGATGATAGGCACTGAGAAAACTGCTGTGAGACATCCCAGGGTGAACAAGTGCCCAGAGGCGTGTTAGTGGCAGAAGGAAAAAAAAGGTGTTTCACCAATATTTGGATTTGGGCAGTGCTTGAGCCTGGTATTAAAGACCTGCAGACTGCCAGGATCTCACCGGCCCCTGGAACATCACTTCAAGGCCCAGAGCAAACCCTCTGTGGTCCATGAACTGTTCCTCTTCCTGGTAGGAAAGTTACAGAAGTGATACTAATCTAAATCCACATGTCAGAACTCAGACTGCTGCCAGAATTTAGCTGTGGTGAGGAAAATTACCAGAAAAAATTAAACTCAAAAATTTGGGGATGCTCACTGTGGAGCAGGAGCCAAGGAAATTTGTTTACAGCTTGCTCTCCATTTAGAACAATTAATCACTGAGTGTCGGCTGCACTTCCCACAAATTACCCAAAGGATGCCTGTCTGGTTGGAGTAAGACAAAATGCCCTGATAGAGTCAGGAACTGCCTGGGATACGGATGAAACTGGCAGGTAAACTCACTGATTTACCAAAAAAAAAAAAAAAAAAGAAAGAAAGAAGGAAAGAGAGAAACTATCTATTGAGGGACCAGGTTTTTTCCTCCTTAATTGCTTCCTGATACCAGGACTGAATCCATAACCAAGGAGGTGAATCTGAGCTGCTCCTGAACCTCTCCAGCTGTAGGACCTTCTCTGGCCATGAAGTCATAAAATGCACTAAGAAATGTGCTAAAGATGAAACGAATGAGAGAAGAAAAATGAAGTTTTGGGAAAAGGAACAATTTCTTCCACTATTCTTTGGAAGAGCTACTCTCCTGAGGAAGCAGCAGCAGGTGTGGCCATAACAATAGACACAAATCTGGACAACACTAGAAAATATGAGTTTTTGTGGGAGACACATCCCCAAGGTTAGTCTGCATTTGGAAACTCTCAGCTTTTCCCTGGCCAGGGTCTCAGTGAGGGGCACAGGATCTGCAGCTTCTTCTCCAACCATGGATTTTATCCCAGGCTGACCCTCACCTTACCAGCTTGGTCATGGACTGGCATGGGCACTGGGAATGTGCCTGGAGATCTGGCTGGTGGCCATAATTTTATCTGCATGCAGTGTCTACATGGCTGGTTCAGACTGCCAGAGGTTATTATCCCAATAAGAAAAGAGACAAAAATTATAAATATCTCATTAATCACATATTAGGTAAGTTACACACACAGTAAAGCGACCAGAAGATGAATTTTTTGTGAAAGCAAGAAAGTATCTTGATCTGAAATGGGTTGGGTTTTTTTAAATGAGGGAAAAAGTCAAGATGGATGTGTGCTATGCTCCCAGACCTTCCCTGAAGATGCATGAATTTTACAGATGCATATCTGGAGCTATTCGGCAGCATTCACCTAGGTCGTTATCAGACATAAACCAGACCAAGCACAGACTTCCAATTACTTTTGCCAATAATAAAGTATCTAGAACATAATTTCTTGGCATTTTCAATTGCATTTTTCCTCTATACTGCAGCTATAAAGTGATCACTGATGGCTAAGAAGCACCAATGAAAATAAGAGACATCAGCTCTTAGGAAGTGTCTTATTTATACACTATATCTACAAAAAGAATGCCTTTCTTCAGTTAAGCAGTGAGTTGCTGTTTTAGTCTGGGTCTCCATGTCTCCTTTCCTGTTCAAGTATGAAATCTTCATCAAGAAGAGTTTTCCATTTAGGAGATCCTGTCTACACCATCTTTCTCAATACACTTGCAATTATTTTGTCTCCAAATGAACTCATTTGCATTTTGTAATACATTCTAATTCCAAAACATATTTCAGAAAAATTAAACACCAAAGACATATTCCAGAGTAGGAATATTTCAAAATCTCCATTTCTTCTTCTTTCTTTCTCAGTCTGAACTTTCAGACCATCACTGAAATGTTTTAGACAAATGGCAAGGCTATCTTCGGGTCCCTGTGAAGAGACCAACAATGTTGTGGTCATGCAAGTGTGTTAATTAGAGTCTGCAGAGTCTGCAGAGGATGGGGAGGAAGGAGGGGCAGAGTACCTCTGGTACAAGAGAGACGACATTTGTTCATAACTCACTCTCCTGTGACGGATGTGACCTTTAGCCGTGGATCCTAAGAAGCACAATAGACTTGACATTAGGAAGCATTTCTGTACTGAGAGGGTGGTTGAACAGTGGAACTGGCTGTTGAAGAGATGGTCAGTGCCCCAAGCCTGTCAGTGTTTAAGAGGCATTTGAAAAATGCCCTTAACGACTTTCTTCAAACTGGTGAGCCCTGAAAGGGTCAGGCAGTTGGACTGGCCAGTCTGTAGGTCCCTTCCCAATTAAATAATCTATTCTATTCTACAGTGATTTAAAGGACTTTACTGAAATTCTCTTCATCTCGCATGCCTACAGATTCACCCGTGTGGACCAGACAGCTCCTCTCTTGGACATGGGTCCTGGCTGTCACAGGGGTCAGCTGGCTTCTCAGCCCAAGCCAGGTCACACACTGGTTTCTCTCTGCTGCATCAGCCCATGCCCAGGGCTGGTAAGAGCTTGTCCTTGGAGGCGCAGCCTGAGGCAGGTGTCCCCTGTGTCCTTGGCGCTGTCCTTGGGACTGGCACACTGGCAGAACACAGCCCATGCTCTGTTCTCAACCAGCCTGTTCCTTACAGGGCTGCCTGGGAATGGGGCTCCTCCTGCTTGTTAAGTGTCCCGAGAGCCACACTCTGCTGCTTTGCCTTTTCGTAGCAGCCATTCCCAACACACACCAGCAATTCTGGGGCCATAACATTTACTGGGATTTTATCAGATTCATGTGAAAAAATGGGGTTTTTTTCCAAAAGGAAAGTGGGCTAACAAATCAATTTTAATACAAACATGACCAAGCAGTGCAAACTGGAGCAGAATAGCTTGTCAGTGCTGGGGTTTTCAGTCCAAATCCCAGTGCTGGCAGAGGTAGAAAAGACCCTTCAGAGACACCTCTTGCCTTTCAAGTTGTTTGCTGTTTGTCAGCTGCACTCTGCTTTTGCGAAGTGGCTTTCTCACAGCAGCAATCAAATTTGTTGCCTGAGGAGGGACAAAAGCAATTCCCACTACCCACTCTCCTAAACAGTAATCTTTTTTTAAACGCATTTATGATGTCTCTTTCTGTGGCGAGAAATGTGCGGAGTAAGAACAGCACAGAGCTGTTTATGGTGCATTGGCGGAGCTCTCAGAGGAAGGCAGCAGCGTGTTCCTCTGTCTCCATCCCACAAGGAAAACCAGCTCCTGTGCCCCCTGTGGGAAGGGGCTGACCACACGAGGTGCACGACACGAGCTTGTGTGTCACAAACACAGTCGAGGCCAGGGGGGCTGTCCCTGTGTCTACAGAGGATGCGCCAGGCAGTTTTGCCTCCTGCTCCGCAGGATAGTTCCCCAGGGAAACTCCGGGATACAGCAGCTCCTGCTGCAGCAGCAGGAAGGCAGAAGCAGGGCTGGTTCAGCTGGAAGGAGCGTTGTGGACCGAGGTGGTGGCCCTACATGCCTATTGCTGGGCTCTGAGGGAACTCTGCACACAGCTGCAGCTGAGTTTTCATACTGGATGCTCATATACTTTCAGTGCACGTACACAAGCTCTAGGCAAATGAAGCATTTTTTTGCTTTTTTTCGTTCACATCTAAGCTGTATTCCTGTTTGCAAATGGCACATCACACAGCAAGGGTCCACACTGCTCACACGCCTCTAACGCACCTGGTGAATGAGAGGTACCACTGCAGGAGGGGATTGCTGAGACCATCTTCCCAGGCACATGAAATAGCCCATGTACATCTGTGGCAACCCCTTCATCCGGTTCAGTCAGTCTCCGTGAAGAGTTTTGGAGAGGTTGGAGAGGTGTCACAAAGTGAGATCACTCTACACATTACACTGAACTTCTGGTATCCCGCTGCTTGCTTCAGGGCTGTGATTTCTTGTCCAGAACTGCTCATAGCAGTAGTTATCTTTTGACAGAAAAGGCATGAAATCCTCTGTAGTAAGGAATGTGTGGGTTTTCACATGCTGTTTCCACTTTGTTCACAGTTTGCAGGCAATTTAAAGGCAGCTATTGAAGATACCAAGGCAGGCTCTGCCTGTTATGTGAAAAGCTTTTACGAAAAAGCCTTGGATAAGATCAGCTGGGGGGTGTTTCATAGTGCTGAGCATCCATAATTTTAACCAACTATACTTTAAATAGTACCTTTTTTAACCTGTCATATGAAGCAGTGCCTGAGAATATTCCCACCGCTTCAGAAACCCAGTGTAGCATTTAACTCCTCTCTTCTGAATGGCTCTTTCAGCACAGATCCTTCCCCAAATCCATTTTTAATAGGAGGGCTGCCTTGAATGCTGTGCAAAGCACATAAACCTCAGAACAAGATGTATGGGGATGCCCATTACTGTTCCCATGCAGCACTGCCCAGCTGCTGTGGGAGCTCTTCACTTTGCTGTTTTGAAAACACTCCCATGCTATTGACACTTGTAAATAACAGAAACCAGCCATATGTTTGCAGCCTGGTGATGTGCAGACGAGTTTTTGTCTGGATCTCGGGGCTCCAAATTCAACTGTTTTCAAAGAAGTGAAGGAGCCACTGAAAAGCAGCAAAGTTTAATTTGGGAAAGCAAGCCAAATTTTAAGCTTATAGCTTAAATGAAGGGGTGGAAGATGATTCTGGTTGTGAATGTTTACATCTGTCCTAGTGCAAGAATCAAGCCCACCCAAGAGAGCATGGACATGTGGCCTTTCAAGAACTGGGAACACAATATATGGCTTGAGAAGGATAAAAGATGCTAATTACAGATGAAAATCTGGAATCGCAGAATGACTTGGGTTGGAAGGACCTTTAAACCATCTATTTCCAACACCTCTGCCATGGGCAGGGACACCTTCCACTATCCCTGGTTGCTCAGAGCCTGACCCAGCCTGGTCTTGAACGCTGCCAGGGATGGGGCATCCACAACTTCTCTGGGCAACCTGTGCCTCACCACCCTCTGACTGAAGAGTTTCCTCTGAACATCTAATCTAAATCTCTTCTCTTTCATTTTAAAGCCATCCCCCCCTTGTCCTATCACACTCTGCCCATGTAAAATCAATGAAGGGAATAAAAGTCTCATTTGTTAAACCAAGCAGACAGTGATCATTTAGGAAATACCCACCATTTAAGCTCAAATCTCCACTTTGGGGAATACTTTTGGATTATACCCATTGTATCTGTGACTGTCTTAGTGTCACTGTTATCTCTCTATCGAAATTTCTATTTGCATTGCCTCTCAGTTGATCCTGTCAGGTATATCTGTGCTGGTTTTGCATGTTGAGACACTTGTTCAATCCCCTCCAAAGCACTCAAATCCTGCACATCAAAGCATCCAATAGGCAAATCCAGTTACTTCCCACTAGTGTTGCTATAACTAGGTTTTATAGAGGGTTCAATATGCTGAAAAGGTAGAAGATATTTCCAATGAATAAATTGAGAAGGATTTAGGTGCCTTATATTTATTTGAAATTCAATAGGCATGCTTTGTAATGCTTTCTCCACGAGCTTCCCAAATGTGCCAAGAACAATGCACAAGCTGAAAGCCATCATTTCAAGGCACTGCAGGCTTTGTTCTGCTCCAAAGGCAGCTTCCCCTCATCCTCTGGATTTACTTCTACTTGCAGTGTTTAAAATTTAATACAGAAAAGCCAAAACCCAACCTTCTGCAGCCTCCAGGGAGTTATATGTCTGTGCTAATGGATAAGAATCTTAAAAGTGACTTAATTTTGTTTGCTGCCATCTGCTTCCCCCCAGTATGAGTTTTTTTGGCTGAACCAGTGCAGTACAACTTGTATTGAACAAAGTTGTATCCATGTCAAAGAGCATCTCTCGATTTCTGATCAAAACGTGTCTTGGACCGGAGGATCCTTAGCAACTGCTGGAAAACATTTCAAGTGTTTAACGGTAACACGAGGAGCTCAGCTTCATCCTCACCCCATTTCCTCTCCCACCAGCCTGATTTCACCCACAGTCAACACTGAGCTCATGGTCTCTGCCCTGCCTCGCCTACAGACAGATCGAAACACATCTTCTCTTCCCAAAATACAGCTTCAAGCTGTTGCATCTTCTTCTTCCCTGCAAACCAGCCAGGCCACATCTCAAAATGCAAATACCACAGACAAACCTTCGAGGCATGTCTCAAATCTCCCATATTGGCCTGAATGACATCCCCAGAGAAGACTTGCCCAACCATTTAGCAGAGCCAGGGTCCTGTTGAATTGCCACATCACCACATCTTTTGGAGTGGCAGACCTGTCCCTCACATCACCTGTGGACACCATGGAGGTGGCTGCCCGTTGGATCTGTTCACTGACCTCCACAGCTCATGTCATGTCATGTCATGTCATCTCATCTCACCTCACCTCATCTCAGAGATGGCTCATCTGGGATCCACCACACATCTGATTATGAAAGGAACCAAATCCCTGTTATTAACCCACACAGATGGAAACGAGAGGTGGAGAGGTGATATTTCTACCACAAACATCAGCCCCTTCAGTTCAGTGTCCATCTTTCAGAGAACAAAGGAGTAATTTCAGTTTTTAATTAAAATTTTAATTTATCCTGGGTAGACCTATATTTGTGGTAGCCCTTTTTCTTGCCAGTTTTTCCACTGTGCCTGCAGTTAACCCAACTGCCTCCCTAATTTTTTTCCATAATCACTTATTTCCCTGGTCTTGCAGGTTGGATTTATGACTTTTACTCAGAATCCCATAATGTCACGAGGCAGCTGAGGATCAATGTTTTCCTCATGCATATTAACCCAGCTGCACAGGGAGCTCACGCTCCACCAACCACTTGCTTTCTAGCAAAGGTCAGAGTAAGAAAATGGAAAGAAACACCTCCTGCTGTGTTTCCTTCAAACTCTGTGAGATCCTGAGTTATCCAAATGGGAGTGGGGAGAAGTTGAAGGAAACCTGACCTGACTTCCAATTGCTGGAGGTCCTTTCCAACCCAAAGTTTTCCCCAGCCCCACAGAACTGCTGTGAATGTCACACCTCTGCCAATTACACCAACTGGCCCAACTCCGTTGCCCAGCCCCTGGCTCACACTGAGTCTTTTCTGATGATGAATTTTTGCCTTCTGTGCTGCCCTGCACATCTGCCAGTAAGATCCAGGTTAGCCAATATTTCCATGCTTTTCTCTGTTTCATGGGAAAATCTCTATAGCGGGTTGTGGGTCATTTTTTTGAGCTGGTTTGCCATTCCAAAAACTGAGATTTGCTGGTGGGCTCCCAACACATGGAGATGTTCAGCATTTGCTATCCATGGAAAGATGCTGCCTAGATGTTTCATGTTTCAAGAAAATTGACTCCTCTTGACAGAGGCCTGGTTTTATCTCCTTTGGCAAAGCCTCTGGGCTTTAAATCCTTTTTAACCACATCCGAGTTTGTGACCTTTTCTATTTCATGCTCTGCCTTGGCCAGCTCACAATTCTCCTTGAAAAGCTGGCTACCTCTGCTGCCTTACCCATCACATCTCTTTGTTTAAGTGATTTATAACTGAGGGGTCCTGCATGGGGTGCAAGACGGGAGAGGCGCAGTCCCTGATGTCACCACGTTTATGCACAAAGACATCCACAGCATGCCTTTGCTGAGTGTAGGAGTGAACCAGCAACCACAGAGAACTTCACTGCTTCCTGTTCAGCCAGCACTTGGTCCCAAACCCCAGTCTCAGAGGCACACAGGATGGCAGGGGACATTAAAGCTTTCTTTACTACCTGAATTGCTTCTCATCACCCACTCATGCTCCTTCCCATACCGTGCTCTGCAAATCTCCTCCCAAACTGCTGGCACTCCTGAGTAATTTCACATTTACTTTTATGAATACAAGCTCCTGCTTAATCATCTGTAATGTTGCCTCACATTAAAGGTGCTGATTAAACATTTCACTTCCAAAGAGGTTTAATCCACCTCAGAGAAAATCACCCCCAGTACCGCTGGTACTGTCACCACACAGCGCTCGCAGCCTTGGCTTTCCTCCCCAGAGAAGTCCATCGCATCTGTAACAGCCTGCCTGGATTTATTCCTTTATTGAGCAGCCTCCTTCCACTGAATCCCTTCAACCGCTCTGACATCAGGAGAAAAATACCAATGACGTGAGCAGAAATCAGCAAGGGACAGAATTGGGGTGAAGTTGCAATATTTATGGTATAACATTTCTAACAGCTGTAGCCACTCTAATTTCTCGTGGTGATTCTTTTGATATTAAGAGTCCTGCAAGGGAATATCTAGCAAAAAATTAAATACTTGGGCAAATTCTGATTTCTCTCTTCCTCACAAAAATCATGGACATAGCAGTGAAGTTCCCAACCCCCTCTGCAGTGATTCTTCCCAACACACCTCCACAGCAAAGGAGATCTGTTTGCCACCTTACCCTACTCATGGGATGCCCAAAGTAACAAGTGACAGGATGAGAGAAAATGGCCTCAAGTTGCACCAGGGGACGCTTAGGTTGGATATTAGGAAAAAAATTCTTCACCACAAAGGTTGTCAAGCACTGGAACAGGCTGCTCAGGGCAGTGGTGGAGTCACCAAGCCCGGAAGCGCTCAAAACATGTGAACATGTGTCGCTTAGGGACGTGGTTTGGTGGTGGACTTGGCAGTGCTGAGTTAGACGTTGGACTCAATGATCTTAAAGGTGTTTTCCAACATAAATAATAGTGTGATTCTAAATTTGATTACACTTGCACCTATAATCCAGTTCACAATACTCGGAACACTTCTGCAAGGAGTTCTCTGTCCTGCCCTGGCTGAAAGCACAAAATACAGAATTTGGGAGTCTCAGAGCCATCATATCACGCCACTTTTCTGTCATGGTTACTCCTTTGTATCTCACTTCACTGGCAGAGATCCACAAAACAGAGGGTCAAAGGATAAAAAAATTAATTTCCTGCCCTTCACAAAACAACTTTCCCACTTACAGTTGTGAAAAAAAATGGACCAGATAGAACTGGTAAGTCTTATTTTTCCCTCTGTCTGATTCTTCCTGTTACCATCAACTCCTGCTGAAGTATTTGACCAGCTGACCTCCCGCACTGCTGTGATGAAGAAGAGCCCTTCCCTTCCCAGCAGGGTCATGGCAGGCACCAGGCAGCCTCTGATCACACAAGCCCAAGATGTGGTTCATATGCCTGGGTTGCTTTTAAATAGTTTCTTTCTCTCTCTTTTATGTTGGAAGAGCAGATCCACCCACTTGTGCTGAAAAGGGAAACAGGGTCTGGACAATGAACAGGAAAAAGAAATTTCTGAAGGAAGGAGTTGGAGGATTTGGGTGGCATTTTGCTAGGCAACCCCAAATGAACCCTGAACCCATAAATATTTCTTGTGAAGGCCTGTGTGCTTCAGGGAAGGCTGAGGGTGGCTCATCAGAACCGGCAGTGCCACTGCTGTTGACACTCGAACCTGTCACCTCCTGCCCACTCACAGGGGAGGGGGTTTTTGCACATGGTGGGGTGAAGGGGGAGGCCAGATAATTGTGAGATTTCTGTTTCATGTGGCCACACTGAGGGTCCTCACCTCTATGTGCAGGGCTATAAATCACCACCACATCCCACAACACCAGA
Source organism: Dryoscopus gambensis (assembly GCA_013389985.1). Taxonomy (NCBI): domain Eukaryota; kingdom Metazoa; phylum Chordata; class Aves; order Passeriformes; family Malaconotidae; genus Dryoscopus; species Dryoscopus gambensis. The sequence continues at coordinate 175,572 of WEIT01037269.1, read as the reverse complement.
ACTGGCCCCAGACTGTGTCAGGGCTGGAGGGGGTGGCAATGCTTTGTGATTAGTGAGGCTGGAGAGTGAATTGGCAGGGAAAATCTCCACTTCACTTTTTAAAGGAGAGAGACAAATTTCCCTGCTTTGCAGTGTTCAAAATGTCACCTCTGTATTTTGCAGTTCTAAATGGCATTTCCAAGTTTTACTTCAGCTTCATTAAAAAAACCCCAATAAATTAATGGAGCTGTTATTTCTCTTCTCTCTGTAGACGTTTTCCAGTGTTTCCATTCAACTGCAAATGATTTTTCCTTCAGACCCTTGGTGCATCTAATGAACTAGCACAACAAATAGAGGTTTGAAGCTGATCACCACCTGGTCTCTGGGCTTTTCTCATGGCAGATCCCAGCATGAGATCACAGTATATAAAGTTCAGGACTTTCAGGTGTCAGCAACAGCCCAGTTCCACTCTGGGTACAAGAATCACCCTCCATAACTATCTCAAGAAGCTAAAAAACATAACACCAAGTTAAAATAAGTTTTAAAATAAAACCAGTATAAAATGTTTTGAGCCAAGGACCATGTTTATATCTGCACGTGGTTCATGATGGGACGTTTAAGCCCAGTAATGCTGCACACAGGCACTGCACTTTACAGAACTGCAACAGGTATGCACTAACTTTTATCAATTTTGGCTGTAGGTAGTTTCTCCTTTTTGAATTTAAGGCTGTATTTTGGCCTCTGAAGCTTTCCTGGATGTCTATTAAGGTGAGGTTTTTCCAGCTGGGAGACAGTACACTCCAACTACTCCAAAATCTGGCACTTTAGGAACACTAAATGTTATGGGACTTGCAGAAAAAATGCCAGCTCTGGACACTGGCTGGGATCTCCTCCCTCAGAGTCCTAACACTGCATCTTTTCTAACCTTAATGATTCTGTGATGTCCTGACTGAGAGCCAAGCACTTCATAGCTCTGTCAGAAAGCACACAGTGTGTTCAGTTGTGCAGGAAACTCATTCAGCTGAAATATATCCAGCCACTAGCACAAATTACATCAAGATGGATTTTCTTAACCTCTTAAATCCCTTCTGATACATTTTAGGAAACTAAAAACATATTGTGATGATGAGCTGTCTATATGGAGACGATGTCTATATGCCTGTGTGGTGACACCTTGCAGAAACAAGGGACACATCTCCAGTATCCAGACAATGTGTGGAAAAACAAATACAAATATTCCCTGAAACTGATCAGGTTTTAGTTCTTGCACTCACAGGTAGAGATCCAGCTCTGTACAATCTCAGTGGAGAAATTCAGAATAATAACCCAGGTCAGCCTCCCTCTCTGTAAACCATGGAGGCCAAACCATGTTTGTGACCACAGTGTCCTAGGGATGCTCCACTGTGGAGGCCGACAGCTAGTCTGAAGGCTTCACAGATCTTAATTTGGACATGGTTAGCTTCTATTCATGAGAAAAGACCATGAGAAGAAAATAGAAAATAATCAGCTTTACCTGTGGAAGTGTAGTATCAACAGAAGTACGGAATCCAAAACAATACAAAGAGAAAACAGCGACACATCTGCACCTGTTATTTTTCTGAACGTCTGAATGCTTATGCTATAGGTAACCAATAGCATTATATTGTAGTTAAATGATAGCCATTGTTGTAATTTAGTAGCCAATGAACTCGTAACACGAACAATAACATATGAAGGTCTATAAATATGCAGTCTTCCTGAAATATAATGCTTTATGCCATCTATCCGATGCAGTGTCCGTGTGTGTCGTGGCCACCCCAGCAGCGACACCCCATAACTGCATGCATCCCACAGACCTGGTGATATGAGCTGCAACCTTGCAAAGCCCCGATGCAGCACAGACAATGCTGCAGAGAGCCAGCCACTCAAACAGCTCTCAGAGCCGAAGAAGTTGCCTGGGTTACAGCTCAAAGTCACACAAGCGTAAAAAAAAAAAACACCGTAGGAAAGGGCTCACCAGGTCCAAAAGTTTACAGAATTGGGAAGAAATGAGAATCAAAAGTATGGGGTAAAGAAGCAGTTTTTCAGTTTCCTGCTGTAGAAACCAAGGAGTGAGTGATGACTTGGGCAAAGCAGGCAGAGCACAGCCGTGCTCTGGCCAGGCAGCCTGTGGCAAAGGGATGGAGACACCCAGGTTCTGGTGGTCACAGATTCACAGCATGGCTGGGGAGGACAGTCCAGCAACATGGTAGCTCACATCCTCCTTCCTTTTTTCCAGCAACATGGACAGTAAGTGCAAGGCTCACCCATCCTGCATCCCCAGCTGTGGGACTCGCTCAGCTGAGAGTGCTGCACTCACCACTGACCCTTTCTGCTGCTGGTCCCTCCACCCAGCAAGGAAAACACCTCCCTGGGGGAGCTGCTGGGGAGCTAAGGCTGGTCCATCCCCGCTCCTGAGGTATTTGTGCAGCCACCAAGAGGAATCATGGGTCACAATGGCCTGGAAGTTTACTGCAGGGGGGCTGAGCTGTGTACAGAAGGTGGAAAGGCTGCACAAGCCTGGAATACATCAAAACTGAATTCACCTGTTGATGAACACTTGCTGTTCTACCAACACCTAAAATGCAACTGAAAATAGCATGAGAGCTGCTCCTCACAAAAACACCCCAAGCTGTCCACTGAACCATGGCTCCGTGCTATGCTGGCATGTGCTAAATGCCTGGGGGTGGGAAAGAAAGACAAAAATATAAGCAAACCATAAAAAAACCCCCAATCTCTAAATTAAATTCCCAAGGTGAAGCCTTGCCAAAGATTATCATTTGTATGCGCATCTGTTAGTTTCCCACACCTCTGAGTTTCCAAACTATGAATTCCCTCTTTCTTAATTCAGAAAAAAACAAACAAGACACTTCAAAGTTTTTTATGAGTGAGCTCCAGGCCATAACATATGATGATACCATGAACAAAACCCCCTTGTTTTTCTGGAGTTTAACTCTACGCTATCCCAAATACACAGTAGCGCTCCTTCCAGTTCCCATCACTGTCTTGAGTTCAGGAATTCAGCTATGGACAGTGAAAATCATTTTGGAAAGAGCTCCTCATATGAGAACTTCTTCTCAGTCTAGAAAACACCCTTTTGTTCCTCCTACCAGCCCCATCTGGAAGGAACTGTAGGTCTGGAGGGTGAAGTTACAGCTTCAACTTCCAAAATGCCAAATAAAATCACATGTCATTGGATGCCATGAAGATCCAAGTATGTCATTACTAACTCTGCACAAGGAAAAGGCTGTGAAAAGCCTTGATAGCTCTAAAATGGAAAACATGAGGAATCTCACCGCAGAAGAAATGTTTTGGTCCTCTTCTGCACTCAGCAGGTGGTACTAGAACTCTTCCCATGACAACAGCCCTAAAGAAAAGGGAAAAGTCTCGGTCATCTGCACATCGTTCTGTTAATCCTCACCCACATTCTGCTGCAGACATGAGCGGGTACAAGGCCTGTGCTCCGAAATCCAGCTCCTGTTGCTAAATTTGTACTGGTACCCAAAGGGTGCCGCAAGTAATGTCTGATAGCACCAGCTGAGTTCAGGTGCAGGGCTGGGATTTGCATTACAGTTTTTACCAGTTGTTCCAAAGACTGGTTCACTCGTCAGCTGCTGCTTTTGCCTGATAATCGCTGCACAGCTCTACTTGTTTCACAGGGCTCCTGTCTGGTGGATGACAACGCAGAAACCTCCCTGCTCAAAGAGCACAGGAGAGGTGTCGTGTTTATTAATGCTCAGTGGCTGCCACAGCGAGTGCTTCTGCAGACAATACCCACATTTGCTCTGCAACAATGTAAAACTAATGCATTTCTGGAAGGGATCTCATGGAGCAGAAACCATGAAGCCAAGAGCAGATGGGAACCAAACTTTCACTCGCTGCTGCATTTTGAAATTAAGAATAATTTCTTAAAAAAGAACTCAAACAAAGAAAGAGATTGCAGAAGCAGAAATGCACAATTTATGGTTCTCCTGGTCTTTAGTTTGGAACACTTAGGAGGCCCCAGAATTGCATTTAGTTTCAGTGATTACCTGCCTTTTTTTTTTTAATAAAAAGTGTGTAATTGTAGGAAAATAATAATGGCAGAGTTAATGTGAAGTGCTTGGTGAATCTTCTGTGCATCATTAAACATGCTAAAGCAAATTGTGGATTTTTATCAATTACAGATGGCGGGAACTTAGCCACAGCACACAGACAGCTCAAGGAGCAAAAGGAAGAAGAGTTTACTACTGGGAAGCAAGGAACTTTTTTTCCACATCCTGTTAGGCTCAATCTAAGAAGAAAAAGTTGAAAGGAAATTCATCACACACAGGATGGGAGGTAAGGGTAGATGGAAGGGTTGACAAGAAAACAGACAAATTATTCTGGAGAAATAATGAACAAGAAATAAGCACGATGGGAGGACCGAGGGAAAGAGTTGCAGGTTTGATGAATCCGTAGAAAACAGGCAGGCATGGTTTGGTTTGTTTTTTTTAACATCTGAGAAACAATAAATAATAATAAATTTTGGGGTTAGATTAGTTCCTCTCCCTCCTTGTGAACTTTTCCTGCTTGTAGAACAAGAAGCAAAATTTTAAAAATAAGGTTCAAGCCTTGAGTTTCACCCTACAGATGTGCCATGAGCATGATCAGCGAGCAGTGGCTCACACAGCTGATGCCCAAACACAAATTTCAGGGAAGAGATTGCCTTTGCACCAGTCCCTCCCCTGCGTTCTGCTTGAGGAGCATGAAAACATCCTGGAGGAGAAATAAAGAGCATGCCTAGGGCTGGAGCAAGTTGGAAGGATCAGCCTGCCTATAAGAATTAGATCTTAAATTGCTATTTCTGGTGGCTTAAGCAAAGAGCTGTGGAAAGGTGTTGGTTCTGCTCTCCACGAAAAGGACTCCCTGGGCAGCTTTGTGCTGCCTGCTCCGGGCATAACCCCGACCTCAGGATGGGCCATGTGGTCACTCTGGCTTCCGCACTGGCAGTGCTGAGCTGCTGCTAAAACCACGAGCAGGGGAGAGGTAACCAGGAGTGGGAGTGCTGGAGAATGTCACAGTGATGCAAAATCACTGCCCGAGCGAGCAGGAGTCTGCTCCTTATGCAAACTCGGAGAGGAAAAGGCCATTTCAGTACATCTCATATGCACCACAGAGCAATAAGGATGCCTGGGCTCTAAGAGGAGGTAAGAGCTCGTCTTTTGGCTTGTTACTGAATGATTGTGGGCTAATAGAGGGAAAATAATGGTAAAGGAGTCAAAGAGAAGGTGGGTTAAGTAACCAGGTAACATATCTAATGGAGATAAAAATGATGGAGACTAAAAGGGTTCATTGGCTGGGTTTTTTATATGTTCTTTATTAAAAATCCGAAGATGAAAGACATGCAGCACCTGTAACAAATGTGTGGCTGAAGTGAAAGAAACATGAGTTACTCAACAGCTTCTCTGGAGAGAAGGGACCTCTGTGCAGAGGAACAGCCATGTTTCATCTTCCTAAGTCCTCTGAGGTCCTGCCTGCACCTCTCAGACATCTCTGTTAGAGGCAACAGCAGCAGACTCCTGCCTGCTGTTAACCCTTTCGAACAGATTAAGACCAGGTGCTTGGCCTTGGGTCAGTCAGTGCCTGCAGCTCTTCAGAAAGTGTAGGCAGAAGCCTGCATTATCCTTTTCTTTATCTCTGGTCTTTAATTCTTCTTCTCACTTTATCTGTGAGGATCTTTTGAATTTCTTGGGAGCAGGTCTCTGGAACAACTCTGTTCTGCTCCATCAGAGAATTCTGATCTGTTGGCGAGTTTTTCTTTTCCTCTGGCACAAACAGGATGGGGAGCTGAGCCAATGTTGTCTCGAGCTAATTTATTATTTTATTCCAGCATCAGTCTCATATACAGAGTTGAGACACGGGAGATGGTACATAGCTCATGTGGCCGCAGGCATCCAGAGACTTCCTGGTTACAGAGTATTCTTAAAGGCTTTTTAGCCAATAGCAAGCTTCTAAAGTTTACAGACAACTATTTTAGCCTATCCTTATGCATACATGTACATCTTCCTTCAAACAATACTTGCTTGTATGCTTCAAAATAACAAAGCACAATATTCCATTATTAAGCTTTAACTTATCTATCTTGCTAAGCATATTTCCTGCTGCTTCAAATCCTTTCTCAGCTAGACCTAGACACTAACCATTGTTGTAATGTCCTTGCTCTACTTTATAATTGTATCTTCTATCTTCTAGCTTGCACAGCTGAATCCTAAATTCTTTCACTCCATTTCTAAAACCTGCTTTTTTTCCCACACCTTAAATGCCTTTTCACCTTTTGTGTTTCCCACACTGATCTTTCACAGACTGTGACAAAAACACCTCTTCCCTGACATGGTTTAGAGGTGAATTGGCAGTGCTGAGTAATGGTTGGACCCAAACTTCTTGAAGGACTTTTCCAAGCTAAACAAATCTATGATTCTGTGGAAAGAAGGGAGATCCTGATGGTTGAAAGCTCAGTTCCAGCCTACTTTGGATCCACACATTTGTACAAATATTTATCTAATATCTATTGATATCTAATCTAATGAGCTCACACTGGATAAAACCTTCCCTCAACATCCCAGTCTTTCAGCCTGCACCATCAGGGAAAAGGTTAAAGAGAGCACAGGGCCACAAGATGTTACAGGATGAACTGTTTGCTGTTGCTTCTCTTTCTTGTCGGAAGGGGATATTGCAAATTCTGGTTTAAAAAAATACATTGGACAAAATGCACTGGAGAGGGTTGATCCCGACTGGATGCCATGTGCCCACCAAAGCTGCTCCATCAGCCCCCTCCTCAAATGGACAGGGAGGGAGAAAAATATAGCAAAAGAATGAAGATAAGTACAGGCAGCCATTGTTGTCATGGGCAAAACAGACTCTGCTTGGGGAAATCAATTTAATTTGTGACAAGTAATCAGAGTATGATAACAAGAAGTTAAAAAAAAATCCAAAAGCACCTTCCCTCCACCACTCCTTTCTTCCTGGACTGAGCTTCACTCTCCAGTCTTCAAACTCCTCCCCCCAAGCAGCACAGGGGGACAGGGAATGGGGGTTGTGGTCTGTTCACATCACGTCATCTCCACTGCCCCTTTCTCCTCGCACCATCCACCTACCTAGCACAGGTTCCCCCCGTGGCAGACAGTCCTTCATGAGCTCCACTGTGAGTCCTTCCCACGGGCTGCAGCTCTCCGTGACCTCCCGTGGGGTCAGACCTTCAGGCACAACCTGCTCAGCCTGGGTCACCCACAGGGCCACAAGTCCTGCCAGGAAACCTGCTCCACACTGGGCTCCTCTCTGCACAGGGCCACAGGTCCTGCCAGGAGCCTACTCCAGCACAGGCTTTCCACAGCCTCCTTCCAGCATCCACCTGCTCTGGTTTGGGGTTCTCCAGGGGCCGTAGGTGGATCTCTGCTCCCACATGGACCTCCACGGGCTGCAGGGGCACTGCTGCCTCACCACAGGCTGCAGAGGAATCTCCTCTTTGTCCGTCTGCACTGACCTCGGGGTTCGCAGAGCTGTTCCTCTCACTTATTCTCACTCCTCTCTCACAGCTGTTGTTGCACAGCAGTATTTTCCCCTTTTTAAATATGTTACCACAGAGGCAGAACCACCATTGCTGCTGGGCTCGGCCTTAGCCAGTGGGAGTGAGAAGGGGCAGGTGTGAGAGAGGAGGGATGGAAAAGCAAAGGGAGATGAGAGGCTCTGGCTCAATGCAAATGAGGAGGGGAAAAATACCCTTGATATGGAATAGTCATCACAATGTGAGGAGAGGCAAAATATTACCTGTTACTGTAATACATGGATTTGTTTGCTTTCTGCTTTTCATTGATTTTGGATTGTGTGAATCCAGTGACTTTAATATAGTAACTATTGATTTGTAGTGGTGAAAGAGAGTGGAGAATCTGACCACATCTGTTAGAAGCAAACAAGGATCCTTTGGGGTTTACAGAAAAGATTTTGCTTCAGCTTAATTATAAACAAAACTACAAGTTCCGATCCAGGTTTGGAATGCAGAAATTTTTTTCAGAGGATGGCAAAGGCTGTTCAGCTACTGCACAGTAGCATCAAGGAAACTGGAAAGTCACTTCCAAGATGCAGAGGGGTTGTTTCATTCAATCATAGAACAGTTTGGGTTGGAAGGGACCTTTAAAGCTCCTCTGGCCCAACCCCCCTGCAATAAGCAGGGACATCTCCAGTGAGATCAGGTTGCTCAGCAAGTTTGTTTGAAGCATGGCTGCACTTCTGTTCCTTGTGGTTGTGGCAGTGATCAGGAGATGATCTCCAAACAAAGCCCTGGAGCTCTGTTTTGTCCCTCAAACCCACAGACTCAGCCTGCAGCACTCACACCCTGATAGCTGCAGAGGTTCAACCTCCACTGCCCTGTTCCTGCCCCCTCACTGATCCTGCCTGGACCCATTTCTGCCTCCTCAGTGTCCTCCATATCTCCAATGCCCCACCTGGGAAGCACCACAGTCGTTCCTGCAGCTGAGGGAAGGCCGGTGTGCACCCCAGCCAGGAGCCAGCTGCACTCTGCTCTGCCCAGACAACACCAGCATCTAATATCTACCTTCAGACACTTCATTAACCTTCTCCATCTAATCCCAGCTAAGCGGATTTGCCCTGATTCGCTGCCAATCAATCAGTAATTGGGTTTGTTGACAGCCATAAAGGCAGAAATGCCCATCTCTGTGCTTCAGACACCATGTCTGATCATTCCTTCCTCCTGGATGTTTTTCTGTTTGGTTTGTCCTGGTGCATTTTGGAGCTAGCAAAATATTCCCTGGGTAATAAGACCCAGGACTGTCACCATCAAACGCAAGCTGATAAATGCCCCTCAGTCTGCAGGGGAATGTGAGTCATTTGGAGGTTTGAGGTTGTGAATCTGTCCTCAGTTGGCATCACTTACTCAGCTTCTCAATGAAGCCCCCAGCAGTTCTTAGGAAGCCCATTACCTTTCCATGATCTCGATTCACTCAAAAACGAGTGAGGCTTGTGGAACCTGGGACCATTATGAGCATCTGTGAGGATCCCCAGCTGGAGCTGAGTTATCCTAAGTAGCCAAAATACCCAAACTAATCCCCAGGAAAAGAGCAAGATGAAGGTGCGACTCTCGATTTTGGAGAGAAGTCCAAGAAATCAGCAGCTGTCTGGGACTGCAGGCAGCCCCCATTTCGGGATTGCTCCCATGGCAGGCTGACTCTCCTGCAACTAAGCAGCTGTGCACGAGCTGACCTGAGCTATGGATCTGCACTGAACTTTCCGGGTGTAACACAAAAATAAAACCTGGCTGTGCCTCCATGCCAGTCCCTGTTGGCAGCTGTGCCAGCCCATGCTTGAGCCTCTGTGGCCCCACTGGCCGCGCTGGGCCAGGGAAAGGAGTTGGTGGATGCGTCACCCTGGCTAAACTGCGCTCCCCGTGATGTGACTTCTTTCCCTGGTGAGGGAATCTTTTCCTAAGCCTGCATACAACACAGCCCTGTGAATTGCTGCGTGCCCTTTGCAGGTACAAAGCTGCACAAACCAGGCGAGGGAGGGTGCTTGGAGCAGCGTAGCCTCGGTGCCGAGCAGCAGGAGGGAGAGATTTCTGCGTTATGCATGGCCAAGGTAATTTATCACATTGAAAGTGCCACACAAACAGGAACAGATGAGGTGGCTTGTTCAGTCTCTGGTGAAAAGGAGAAGCCACTTCCAAACAAAGCAGGTGTGAAGCTTTTTGGTCTCCAGAAGGCTCATGGTGGGATGTAAATATCACTGTCAGTGTTTCTATGGTGCACGGGAACTGCGGTGGGGAGAATACAGGAGTCCCTATAAAACAAGATCTCAGGGAAGGCCTGAACACAGAAGCCAACCTTGAGGAATGGTTTGACCCCTTAGAGCAGAGGAAGAGATGGAACCTGTGTCTCACCTGCCTTCTCAAGGCCACTGCCTGCACATCCTCAAAGCTCAAGCTACTGTTGCAGAACAGACCTTTGTATGGCTGCCCACGTGGGCTGATGTGTTACAGGGACATTCCAGGGGAGATAAACGATTAATGAAGAAAATTAGTTTAATCTCAATGTAGGATAGCCGAAATGTGCTTTAGTAAGACATTAACTCGGCTACATCCAGGAACACATCTGTCAGCCCAAAACACAGAGCACTTGTGCTGCTGACCAGGAATTACCTTCTGTACTGATGCCTGGAAAAACATTAGTCCATTTATGTCCTGTGGTGCTGGAGGACTTCTGATTGACTGAGTAAATTAAAGCTGGCTGAATAATTCATTAAATAAATCATTTATTTGAAGAATTTCTCTTCTGTTTCGTTTGCAGAGTGGAGTGGGGCACCAACACTGTCACACTGATTTGACATTATTTCTCAGCTACTTCCTATCCGTAACCGTAACTCAGCCAGCAGTGCTGACAGCTCGTTCCCCATGCTCAATAGCTGCAGCGCTGTCAGCAGGGAGCATTTCTGGCTGGTTCCTGACAGTCTCAGCCCCAATGGAAGAGGAATTGAGGTTGCACCCAAGCCAAGGTCCATACGATGCCACAAGGAGCAGAGGAGAGGGATCAGGGTAACAGCACCAGGTTCCCCATTGTCGGTAGGGTAAGGAAACCCTGTGACAACTCTGTACTTTGGAGCAAGGTTTTTCAGGGTCTTGATTGAACTGTGGAAATCCACCCTGGGCTTCTAAACCCAAATATGCTGTTCACAGGGGGGACAGCCTGCAAAGCACTCATAAAACTCTCCTCCTGTGTCTGCATGGACTAGATTTATGGGTCACTGCCTGGAGAGCTGGGGTCCCCCTCCACTTCCCCTCCTGCCCTGACTCATTTGCAGGTGGGAAACCATCCTCCTTTCCTTAATCCTTAAGGAGCAGTGAGCCAGTCTTTTCATGGCCAAGGAGAAATTTGGGTTTCCCATGGGAATTGTTGCACATATTCACTTAAACCAGCTATTTACAAATATTATCCTGTTTATTCTTAAATACTCCTGGCTCATGAGCATTCCCATGAGTTGTCACTGCCTGAAATAGCCATGGAAAAGGTAACAACACAACTTGCTTTATAATCATGCACGTGTGTTCAAGTCTTTGACTCTGCAGCATTTTTCTAGGGTTTTTTTCCATCTAGAATTAAGATGGGAAGGGAACAAACCAGGTGGAAAGGGAAAAAGAAGACCCATCCCCAAATTCAGGATGTCTCCTGACTGTTGGTCCTTCCTGTTCCTTTGCTCCTTTGTAAAAAGACTAAAAAAAGGAAATTAAATGTCCACTTAATTAACATTTCCTTTGCCTTTCTATCTGAAAAGGACCATGATTTTTACAATATGGGATACATGTTGAGTAAATCTGCCATCATTTGTGTACCATCTCTTAGAGGTTTTGTATCTTGGAGCATCCAAATTGCCCAGAAATAAAGATCAGGATCCTCTCAGTGCCGTGTTCCCAATGGCACACAGCAAAATCTGCAGCTCATCAGTGGTTTTAACTTCCTTTGTATATTTATTGTTATATCTTGTTATTTTAACGGAAGAAATATCCACTTTTAAAACAAGGTTTCAATATTGATAGAACCTCAGGCACAGCTTTGTTGAGCTGGCTTCTGCCTAAGAATATTCAGTGCAATTTTTAAGAATTAGCTTGATGGATTTTTTTCCTCCCTTGGCTTAGCAGTCCTGAAATCAATGGGATCAGAGAAGTGGAAGGCAAAACTTCAAGATAACACAGAAGTTTTGGCACCTTTGTTATGAACCCAGACTTGCCAGCCACAAAAGACTCATTCTGAAATTCAAAGCATGTGGGTTTGCTGGCTAGCTGTGGAAGGAATATTGGAATATTGACTCTGTTTACTTATACATGAAGACCATCTGCACTGCCAGGATAAAAGCACAGAAGATAGGATGGGAGCTAGTCTCCAGAATTACTCAGATTCTCTTAAAAATCTACTTAGACTCTCCCAATATGGAGTTTCTATGGGTGGTACTGAATTTTGACTGGTGAGAGCAGATGAAAGCTAAAATAGAATCCTATGCTTTGTGGGGGAAAAAAAATATCTTAGGTTGAGTGTAGAGCTGAAGGAGTTGGAAACCCATCCTGACAAAAGCTTCTTGGAATCCAGATATTTTCTATCATGTCACCATAAACTCATTTACTCCTTTTTAGGAGCTGGGACATGCTACTGATAAATAGTTTTCCTCTCAAGGCACATCGTGAACATTCCCAGAAATCTACCTAAGCATTAATCAGTCATTCTGTGGGACAGATGTGTTTTGTAGTAATAATAGTAATTATCTGTAAAAGTCCTTGAAAGTGTGGCTGTTGTTTACCAGGAATAAACAGAAATAGAAGAGAAATTATCCCAAGTTATAAAACCAGGCTGCTGCTGTGCTCATAGAACCAGCAAAGTTCTGCAAAGATCTTTTTATTGGTCAGAGCTCCCAAAAAGATTACTTAACTGAGGATATTTTTACAAGACACAGGAAAGGAGAAGGATGGCGGGTGTAGAAATATAAGCCAGCCTTTGAAAAGTGGATCAACTGATAATGAATCACTGCTAAACAGCTCACGGCTATTTAGATTTTGTTTCTCGGGTAGAGAAATAACTTACACTCTGTCATCCCTGATGGTCCTGGGAAATAAACTACAAATGCATCCATAAATTACCCCCAGTCTGAGTTATGCAGCAACAGCATAACCATATTTTCCTCCCTCTCAGGCACAAATATGCGAATGTGGTCTGACACCTCCATCCTCTCACCCACTACCCTGGCATGTATAAACACAGAAAATGGGTGTTCCAAAGCATGGTGCAAATCCAATTTAATGCTTAACCATTACAAAAAATATGTAGTAAGCTTTCTTTAATTCAAATGAAGCAAAGGAGTATTTTCAGGGGAGCTGTAGATGCACTATGAAAGGTGTTTGCAATGCAAATCCTCAGGGTGGCTGAAATCAGCACAGCTCAGATTTATAGCCAAAAAGAGTTGCTAACACTCCAGGCTCAGGAAAAGTGTGTTGAAGAAAGCCAATCCTTGTTACATCTGAGCCATTCAGTTCCTCAGTCTTTACGATTCCAAGGACAAAATAGGAATAAACTTACTCAATCATCCTCAAACCCAAACCTGCTTCTATACAGGGAACACAGGGAAGATCCCTAAACCTTAAATCCCAAACATACCCTTCCCTTTCTTCCTTATATTACCTGGTTTTAGTCACTCTGGTCCCTCCAAAAAGCACCATCATCCATCCCAGACACCATTCTACCAAGTGCTTTTTACACACAAACAGGAATGGGGGAAAGAAATGTCATCTTGGGTAAAAAGACCCCAGATACAGTAATAAAAGCAATTATTAAAAAAAAAAAAAAAAAAACCACAAAAAAATTAACATATGATTAGACAGTGTTAAGACTCACAATATAAAAAGGTACAGTCCAATCCAGGTAGCTTCAAAACAGTAGAACTTTTTTCACTAGTGTGCATTGCATACAAAGGTTCTGTTTCTGACTTGGTTCTGCTGCCCTGAAGACAGTGGTAAAATTTTCATTAATCTTTTGGTGGGAGCTCAGTTGGGCTGTAGTCATTGCTGTAAATAATTTGTCATATAGATGCTTAAAGAAAAAAAAAGAAGCCTTTTTTCTGCAAGTCTTTTGGACATCTGAAAGCTGTAGTCAATGTTTATAACCTCTGGCAATGGGTGGCAGAGGTAAAATAAGCACAAGTCTGAGTTACAGCATAGCATCCACCATGGCTGCTCCACCACTGAGCTAAGTCCATTCCCGGAAAGAAGGACAGGAAAGAGAAGTGAAAACGAGGGAACCAGACAGGAGCTGTGCAGCCCCTGGAGTTCAGCTCTGCTGGAAAACTTCTCTCAGTTTGTTGTGCAAAACTTCCTCCTGCTCCCCAGTTATTTCCCATTCCATGCCCAGCAACACTCAATTGAGATAATCCATTATGTGGGGAAAAAAATGAAAAGACATGAATTTTAAAAAATACAGCCCTTGTGCCATGTCTTTGTTTGAAAACTCCTCTGACTGAGTGGCCCTTTGGCTCTGCAGCGCCACAGCTTTGTGCATCTCCTGCCAAAGACAGCTCTGTTTAGGAAGCATTGTGATGTCAGGTTGGGGGATATCAAGTGGAGATGTGCACGTCGCTGTGAATTTGCACTTTCCTGGACTGGCAGGCACTTTCAGGTGGCTGTGGGAGGAATTTTTTTCCGGTGAGAAGTAAACACAGAGGTGTTGGCCTCTCTGGGAGATGGAAAGCAGTTAGCTTCAGAGCTAATTACGGGGAGGCTGACGGACGCTGACAGATGTATTGTCCTGGAGAAGGGCCTGCCGCTGGTTCTGCCGTGAGACAGGGAGCAAAGCCTCTCTCCTCCTCTCAGCAGGCCCATGGCACCGGGGAGGAAGAAGACAAGGATGTCAGGACTTCTAATTATACACCAGGAACCTGCGAAATTGGAGCATTAGAAGTGTTAGTTAAAAATAATGCCCCGAGGTGCTGAAGTGGAGCAGCAGGAGAAGGAAGAGCTCAGTGGTGGGAGTGAGGGGCTGGAGAGGAGATGTCCTGCTCGTCCTCATGTGATGGGGTCTGGAGAGGCTTCTTTCCAGGAATGCACAAAACACATGTACAGTTATATATCTACCAAAACCCTGCCTGGCATTGCAATTTGGGGTGGATTTCCAAAAGCAGTTTTAAACTCAGTTTAAAGCCACTCCTGTTGAAAACGTTGCCAGTATGATCTGTCAGTCAGTCATCCTCCAGCCTGGAGAAAAGCTGCTTTCCTGTAAAAAATGGAGTGGACATTTACTGGTTCACCTCAGATTTGGAAGATTTTTACTCAATCCCCAGCTGTGCCACAGACAGACCAAGGGAAGACACCTCTTGAATTAAATTTTATTGCAGATTCACTTGAAATCTTCTGCATAAAAAGGAACTTGTGCATATTTTTTGTCTGAAAATCATCTGGCATGTTAATAAAAGTCATTTACACCAACTTGGAGGGGTGTTTACTCAAAATCTACTTGCATCCTTGCCAAGGGAGGTGCAGTTATGGCAGGTAATGAAATGCATCTTGTCCCTGGAGCGTGACTGGTGGGCATTTCAATACCAGATGGAATGTCCAGCAGGATCCAGCTGTGGCTGCAGCACAGCTGGGCTGTGCCCGTGCCCTGTACAGCCAGAGCTGGGGCAAAAACTGCCCTGTGCAGGGATGCTGAGGAGCTGGGGGCCAGCAGATACAGCTGCATTTTGTGGACCCTCTCATTCATCTGCAGAGTCAAATTTTCATTGATCCGGTGGCCTGTAAGGTGCACTCCCTGTAAATTATTGGATATTAATTAGACAAGGAGAATTGCTGGGCACAGGGATGACCCAACCATCAGACTCATCCTCACGTCTGGCTCAATGTGCTGAAAGCAGCTGACAGCAGTGGGAAGGACAGGGAAACTCTAAACATACCAAAATGGTAGCCTGAGGTGGGACTCCACTTCCAGGCCATCGTCCATCTCTCAAGGACCCAGCACTGGGTCCTTCTGAGCATCTCTGTGCACACTGGACACCTCCCCTCACCGTCACCATTGCCAGAGAGCTGATGGTGAGGGAAAGTGTCTGCTGGAGGTTCTGAGCCTGCTCTAGACCAGCCCAAACTGGACAATTTTACAAGCCTGTGGGGCCATTGCTTTCTGCCTGGCATGTGTGAACACCTTGCAAACTTTATGGTGTCACAAAGGCTAAAATTTGCTGACCTGTCCATAGGAAAAGCACTTTTATTAGAGCAGCACATTTCAAAATGAAAATGCTATCATATATCTGGCTCCTGATTTTTTATGTGTCCATAGCTCCTAGCCAAAATTGCATATTAGGAGGTAACACACCTCCACATATTTCTCACAGGCACTTAGGAAAAGAAAACAATTTTAGGGAGGACCACAGGGAATTCCGCTCTCTCAATGGGGGAATTCTATTATCTCTCCTCATGCTCTAGCATTGCTTGTCAATATTAAACCAAATAAATAAGAGAGATGGGAAGAGAGAACCACTCAGAAGCAGTCAGTGGCCTCAGACATCACAGCTCTGCCCCGACCCTGCAGCTCGTGGCACCTTTCACCTTTTGCAGCAGGGTGCCTGTTGTCCCCATGGAGACACCAGCACAACTCACCTTGTCTGATGGATGTCGGGCATTTTGAAGAGAAGATAATAGAGAATTTCAGCATTTTTTTTCCTGAGGGGTTTCACACATTTTAGCATCTTCTAAGGATGCAGTTCAAGGTGTGCAGACAAACCAATCTGCCATTCCCTGAAGAAATGATGTATTGTCAGCTACTGAAGCTCTCATCATCTTTGGTTGACTTCATCAGCCTGTTCATAGTCATCACTTGAAGGATGATATCATTTGCCCCATGCGTTTCCAGAGGCAACTTTGAAAAGGCCAGCTGGCAAGGAGGGAGAAGAGAGAAAGGTTTTTCTTTAGTATGAGTCCTTGGAGAATGGGATCTCCTGGAAAAAGAAAATACCAACTTGGAACAGTAAGTGCTGCCTTCAGTACTTCTTTGCTGTGAAGTGACCCCAAATGCCTTGATTATGGCTTGTGCCCATCACTTTATAGAAAGGCACCGACAAGCATTAGCTGGATAACTGTGCAGAACTGAAAACCTGTGCAAAACCAGAAAAAAAGTTTCCAAGTACAACCTGAAATGCCAAGAGAGGACAACAATGGGCTCTGTGTGTCCCTGGAAGAACAAGCAAGCGGCAAGGGCTACACTGAAGGGCAACGTGTGCCTGAAGGCAGAGGAGCCTTCCCCTTTGGATGGCTTTTGGGACAGCTGCCGGGATTTTATGTATAGCTGATCCATTTTCAGGGCAGTGGGAGAAATTCTGTGCTCTCTTGAAGAGCTTCCAAGCCCTGTGATCCACACCTTGGTATCACACACATGGGTATCACACAGCTCGAGTAACTCTGTTTCTGTGCTTTCCAGGGAGGGATCACTCTTCCCTGCAGCAGAAGGGCTTTGAGGATCCAGATCATTTTCAATAGACTCAGTCACTGCTTTGTTGAGAGTTATTTATACCATTGCTTAAGTGATGTGCATCTCCCACTGGACTTTTGCTACTTACAGGCACTTGTTTCCCAACTCTGCACACCCACTGCGTCCACACACAGAGTAATCACCACACCAGGACATGCCAAGCTTCAGGAGAATGAGATACAGCACATGTGTAGCAGAAGGGCTTCTTCCAGCAATCTCAGAGTTGCAGGGTGAAATAGGGCCTTGTAATAAAATTGTCATTATGCGGGGAAGGACAGGGGATGGGAAATCACAATAGAAATTATCTATTCTAATGAGAAAAGGGTTGTATGGTGATGAGCAAGGAAAGGCGTTTCAAAGGAAGGAAAACAATACCTTGTGCAAATTGCATGAGACTGCTGTTTGCTTAGAGGGAGCAGAGGCCAAGGCCTGACAGTTTCATCAGAGAAATTGGTTAGGAAATGACCAAGGGAACATAATTCATTGTTCAAATGTCAAGCTGCTCATATCTAGAGAGAAGAGTGTGCATTTATCAGCAGCAGTAGTACACACCCCAAAAGAACATAAGAGAAACCAAAAAATCCATCACAAATCTGCCACGACTCAGATACCCCCAGTGCTCTGGCTGAAGATGCACAGGAGAGGAAGATTCATATTACATTTCCTAGGAAAATGGTGTGATGGGCAAATATTGAGCATGATATAAGCCTGACAGAAGAGAAAACAAAGCTTTTCCCAGCCATTGGGCTGTGCGCGATCTCAGCACAGCAATAAGCAAGAGATGCATCTGCAGTAACTGGAGATACTGAATTGGGGCAGCCACGAGCAGACTGGAGGATTCAGTCCTGGGGGCCAGGGGAATACTGCTAAAGTAGTTTATTTTCCAGGCAACAATAGATTAAGACAGATTTGCAGGGAAAATATTCTACTGAAAGCATCTTTTCTTTAAAAGAACAAGCACCAGTTTTTAGGTAGAAAACAAACACAGCTGAGGGAACAGTGAGAGAATATGTGCTGTGTCAAAAATAAACAAGTTTGTTGTGCTGTATCTAGAGGAAAGTGGAAGAGGAGGGAAATGGCTGCAGGGGAATTGCACACCAGGTTTGTTGGAACAATTTTGGGTAAGAAAAGGCTTCTTGCATGGCATACTTTGTGGTTCAAGCCTCTTGTTGGTTTATATCATTGTCTAGAAGCCACATGTTGATCACAGAAATCTTGTTCACATCAGGGGATGCTGAAGTTGAAGCACAAAACTACAGCTCAGAGGTGAGGTACAAATCTTAGAGTTTGAGGCTTTGAATTTCGCCTTTGGATCCGTGTAAGTGGTGAACAGACCCATCTGTGTTCTGCTTTATCAGACCTGCCACACCCAGACTAAACTGCTTTGAGTATTTATGAACTGAACCGTAGAAAGTCAATCCAGGTCAATAACTAGGATGACAAATTCAGGCTAGTGGATATGAGTTAACTGAACACTTACAAAAGCAATCTGTGCCACTAGGTGTCCGAGCGAGGAAATTGCACATGGAAGACTCTGGAGATTAATGTAAAGTGATGTACATGGAAAATAATCCTAATTTTGCTTGTATAATGACGGGCTGTGAGCTATTATCAACCAGGAGCAAAACCTTGGGTTTATAATATGAGGTTATGTGAAAATATCAGCTTCGTGCAAAGGGTACATTGATAAGAAATCGTTAGAAAAGGAGCAAAGAACACAAACAGGCTATGCTAGCACATCAAGACATATCTGATCCTCTGGCTCAGAGGATGTGAAAATTAGTATCACATAAATTTAATATTGTAGAAATTGAAGAGCTAAAGTAAAGAGTGATGGGATGATCAAATATGTAGTAAGGTTCCTGTAGAAAAATTTTCTTACTAGACAAGGCCTCTTCAGTCAGGGAGAGAAATGACTGAGAGGATCTATGAGAGTCATCTCAAAAATAATGAGCAATATTCATGCAGGTCATTATCTCTGGTCCAGCAGTTCCATGAGGCACAAGTAACTGGAGTTTAGGACAGCATCCTGGGGAAGCCTTACTGCAGTTCCTGAGGAGTTCACTACTGGCCTCTGTTGGAGGCAAATTTCTGGGCTGGGTGGTCTAATCTGACTTAGCTTCCCTTACATTTTTAGGATCCTTGGGCCATGAATACATATTTTTATCTCACACAACATAATGCAGCAGTAGCACTTATGTCCCCTAATCCCTCCTGTGGAAAACACATGGCTCCTCTCCCTCCTGTTTGCTATGATCAACAGTCTGAAGGGCTCCCAAATACGCTGATTTTTAATTTGCTTCCACCTGGAAAGTGCTGCCCTGGGTGCCATAATGTGAACAAACTCCAGCAAATGCACGTGGCACAGCAGATTCCAGGCCACCTGTCTCCTTGCTCCTTCTCGTATGCCCCCAACTTTCTCAGGAAGGTTCGTCCACTCTGGGAAACACTGACATTCCAAACCCACCTGGATGTGTCTCTGTGTCACCTGCTCCAGGTGACCCTGCCTTGGCAGGGGCGATGGGGTGGATGATCTCCAAAGGTCCCTTCCAACCTCAAAAATTCTGTGATTCTCCGATTCTGTGGCACAGCTCAGCCAATTCTGTAATGTAGACACAAACATGGTACGGAATGACTGGCTGGACTCAAACAGCTCAGCACTGTGGTTTTGTTTGACACAGAGGCTACAAAAATGAGAGCTGCTCTGCTTGCTGATGGTAATTTTGTTTGGATCCTGTAAACCAAGGCACAAAGAGAACAGGAGGTCGCAGTTCAGCCGGCTGTGAATAGACAGCAACTCTCCTCCTGCTACCCTCAGAATGTACTTGCCTATTCTACACACTGCTCTGACCAGCCTTTTATTCATGCATGCAAATATTCAATCATCTTTTGGCTCTTCAAGCGTCCAGATCAATGGGGAAAAAAGTCAATAAGTCAAAGAATGAATTTAATTTATGCATCCTGCAGATGAGGAATAGAGGAGTGCAGGAGAGTCTGAGCAGGAATGAAGATTCAGAGAGTAAAATGGCAGCAAAGCATTTGGGGTGTACAAGGTTTTGTATTTATGGCCACCCAAGATGGAACGAGGCAGGTAAGTTCTGAATAGGAACTGGGGAAAGCAGCTCCATGCAGCTGCTGGGGGGCTGATAATACGGTGACACGAGTCACATCAGAAAACATTTCATACATAAATCCCAGGACTCTGGCACCTCCTTTGCCTCTCACAGGCACTGCTTGCAACGCCCTCAGCGCCCTGCCTGACCTCCCCTCTGGAAGGGCACAGGACTCCTGCAGGACCTGTGCTCTATCTGCCACTGCTAATCAGGCTGGTAGGACTCTGCAAACCTGTGCCTTTGGTTCAAAGCAAACTTAATTAGTGGCTTGTTTACTGGAAAGAGGACAATGTGTCCAAGTGTTCCTGTCTTCAACTGTAAACAAAGAATTATTAAAAGGTTCTCAAGGATTTGAGACAGTAATTAAAAGATGAGTGATTGCCACACGCTGCAGCCCGGCTGCTTTCCAAACGTGTGTGGTGAAGCTCCTTGGCTGGGATGTGGCTGTGATTGCAATTTATCATCTCTAAGGCTAAAGATATAACAGGACTCCCACGCATCCCTCTCTGAGGCAGCTGCACGTTTCCATGCACAGGGAACGGAGCTCCTGCATGACAGACACTGCACTTGGAGCCGTGTGGAGGGGACGGCAGCAAACTGTAAACAGTGTCTGGATCCAGAGTGAAAAAAAGGTGTAGATGGACCTGTCAAACCAAACGTGGCAGGAATGGAGTCCTTTCTGCAGATCTCACTGGTGAAATGCAGAATTCCCCCCTGGGAGGATGGATATAAAGTTTTCTTAGGGAGGAAAGAGCTGTGGGGAGCAGCCAGGTATGTGCAGTTCCAGAAGCTGTTCGTCGACAACAGCCAAGTGAACAAGAAAGTCCATTTTTAAAACACTGGAAAAGTCCTCTGCCCTTTCTTAAATGGAATCTGTGGTGTCTTTAGTCTGCTTAGTGCAAGCTAATCCCTCGGCTCATTTGTAAAGAGAATAGTGATATAAGTGGATAAAGCTCTCAAGATAGCTGCTAACAATCATGTTCCAAGCCAATTTTCTGCTTCACTAATACTCTGAAGCTAATCAGCATTTTTCTAAATGATCTCTGCATGCTACTTGGTTTTTCTGCCTCCAAAATATTTACTCAGAAACATTCATGCTGGTCACACATCCTGTCGCTTACTTGTACTTAACAATTAAAAAAACATTTTATAGAAACAATTTCATGAGTTGTAGCAATCAAAGATGAGTGACCTTCTCCCAGACCAGGGGTTTCCCTGACATCCAAAGCTGTGTGTGAGGTGAAGGATGAAAGCAGGGTAGAAGACGGGTGCCAGGTTTGGTGCTGCTGCAGCAGGTGGAAGAGGGCAGCAGGTGGCCAAGAGCTGAGCAAATGGAGCTTCACCAAGGCCCTGATATTGCCTGATTGCCTGATATCAGACAAACTGGGGGGTTCTGCTGTTTTTGCCTGGAGTCCAGACTGAGATCTGCACATAGCTCTGAAAAGATACAGAGGTGATGTTCCTGCCTTTCGGGGAACATCAGGCATGGGCTGCCAGAAACTGGGAAATTCTATTAAGTTTCTCCAAGGTTTAAACTTACTGTTGCATTGCCCTCCCCAGCCATTTTTATAAAAGTTCGTACTAAATTCAGCACCTCCTAGTTTTCTGATAATGAGCCATATTTAACGAGGAAAATACACCACTGGTAATGGTTCAGCTGATTCTTCCTTGGCTTCACAATCATAAACAGCACCCGGTCCTGAGTGTAACTCTTCATTTTCCATATTTATTCCATAAGCTTTTCTACCAGCACTTCATTTTGGCATGAAGCTTCTTTTGAGTCTCAAGTAAAGGTGCTCCCGAGGATACATTAAGGTGAACACTGACAAAAAAAATTATTCCAGTTTTTCTCCTATGGCCTTATCCAAGTTCTTCTATATCTCAGTCTTCTATGGGCTTTACCACTTTTGGCCAAGCCTCCTATACCGAAGTATTTTTTAAAATGTTATAATGTCTTGTTATTTTGATGCGTTTTGCAAGCTGTTCACCAAACTCTTTTCAGCCTTCTTTCATTTTTAAACAAGCAGAGTTTCAACCAACCACCATGTGGAGAGAGCTGAGGCTTCCAGGTCCTTGCAGGATGCCCAGCAAGAGCCATCTCTAAACATGAACCTGCTATTGCTTCCAAAACACTCTTGGATCTCAGGAGAGCAAGACTGAGCCATGAAGACTACAGAAATAGTAGGTGGTTTCTGAAAAAAACCCCCAAAACCAGAAATAGTTAAAG
The DNA here is from genome assembly GCA_013389985.1 of Dryoscopus gambensis. NCBI lineage: Eukaryota > Metazoa > Chordata > Aves > Passeriformes > Malaconotidae > Dryoscopus > Dryoscopus gambensis. The sequence continues at coordinate 153,220 of WEIT01037269.1, read as the reverse complement.
CTATTGGGCCTCTACTTTTTCTGAGATGTTGAACATTTTTAGATGAATTTCAGTTTGAACAATTTAATTTTTTTTTTCATACCTCCATATGAAAAAAAAAATTTAACCTATTTCTGTACAGGACTATTGCTTATCTGGAGTCTTTCTGAGGGCAATGACTCCATTAAACAGCACCTTTTGCTACTAAATATTATTTAAATAGGTTCAATAGTTACTGAAAAGGGTCAGGGAAATTATTGTTGACTACCTCTTAAGAACCTTGTGAGGAGGAAAATCATGTGGGCTGTGATAATTCCATAGCAATCATACAGGAACGGGCTCAAAAAACTCTATAACAGGCAAGATGTGGAAATAATATTAAAATTTGAAGTTAATTCCATTTAAGAGAAGTATTTGGGAATATAACTGAAGCATTTGCTATTTAAATCTTCCCATTGACAGTAAAATTCATATTTTTCACAATTTCTTCAACACCATTATTTCCTTTTTTTTCAGCTTCAGTTCTATTCTCATCTGAATGAGATGCACTCCCACAAACTGAAATCAATGAAAGCCTGTACAACTCCCTGCCAATGACATCCATCAAAAGATTCTTCCCACTGCGTTCACTTCAAGAAAATCCTTCCCAAGGATTTCTGTGACACCACAGAAGACTCCCAAGTTTTATGAGCCACAAAAATAACTGATTTAATTCATGCATTAAACTTGTTCTCAGTATTTATCTGTATGTTTTACTCACTGGAGCAGAGAAGTATCAAGTAAATGTATAAGAACAAGTGAAACAATTGGTCACTCGTTCATGGTTTCAGCCTGGGCGAGTTAAATATTGGATTTTCTCCTGTATAAAAAAGTTGTCACTTCTGATTTTTTTTTTTAAATTCATAAAGCAGATGAATTTTCAAATTTTCTATCTAGATAGAAAATACTGAACAAAGTTAAGATAAAACAAACAAACAACAAAAAACCCACCCAAGGAATGCCAGATAATTTTCACCATTATGAAGCAAAGAAACAACTTTGACCTCTGGACTCCCCAGACTGGCCTGTAAAACACAGAGCTTCGAAGTCCTGTGTGTCCCACTTTGCAGAGACAATAAAGAGCCTTCCTGCACCAGGAAGCTTTTTCACCCAGAGTCATGGCAACCCTGTCTTCAGATCAGTTTAGTAAACTAATCTGTCTCGAAAGCATTTGCTACTGTTCTGCTGGGAATGCTGTGGGAGCATTACAATCTTGATAATTAGAAACTTCCAATTAATTTGCAGGTTAAAATGTACTTGTGGTCATTTGATACCCATTTGTTCTGCTGCCAAGACTGCCTGTGACTGCGAGCTGGGCACCCTGCGAGCCCCAGGATGCCAGCTCTGCTGCTGGTTTTCTCAGCTGCATTTCACCCAAAGCGCATCAAAATCGACATGTGCCACAGAAACTGCCTCGCCAGCTCCAGCTGCAAACATCTGCCGGTCCACCACTAATGCAAACCAAAGGGCTTCACATCTGGGAGATTTTGGGGGATATTCAGCTGAGCAAACACACAGAGGGAACTCAGTTGTGTAGGTGTATCTACTGCCATTTCAGGCTCCAGTGAGGTCTGGATGGTGCAGGCAGCGTGGAACAGGACCTGAAAGGGTCTCACCTCTCTCTGGAGGCCAGGCAGGGTGTGCTAGGGCACCCCAAAACCTTTAGACAGCTCTGTGAGGAGCTTGGATCCCAGCTGGGTGTCCAGCACAGTGTGAGCTGGAGAGCTCTCTAGGATCTGTTGATTCCATTTCCTACCATGGGATCTCAGCCATGGTGCTCACAAAGGAACGCAGACATGTAGATACCTGGGTATAGGTGCTTTACCTTTTGACCTGAATCCCACTTGATCTTAAAATATTATCTGGAGAAATGCTATTTTTCTGTACAAAAATGTTATTGATGATTTTCTGGACTCCACATATTTGGGGCACCATTAGAGAATTCAACATATTAATAGAAGTTACTATTAATAGACAAAGGGAAGCCAAACAAAAAGTAAAGCATAGTCACACATTTTTCCCTTTCTTTCCTCAAAGGGGTCACAGTGGTACGAGAGAACTCCTAAACTTATTGTGGATGTAATGGGGGGTTTTCCAGCCTAGATTTTCAAAGTCATACTCAGAGAATTCAACTTTTTAGAGTTGGATTTTATGCTCTCCTAAGGTGAAAGAATAAAAATCATGAGAAGTCTATCAGAAAACCTGGGCTGACCTAGTTTCAATTATCCTTAGAAGGTGTTTGTTAGAAAAGATGACATTGTAAGAAAGACTGTCCTCTAGAAATAAGATTTCCTAATACTGTTACCTGGTATTCTTGTCCTGGAAAGGGGAAAGTAGAGGAGAGCACTGCAATGGTTTGTGCTGATTTTGGCTGAGGTAGAGTTACTTTTCTTCCCAGTGGCTGGTGTAGGGCTGGGTTTTGGGTTTGCGCTGCGCACAGGGTTGATAATATTGAGATGTTTTTGTTATTGCTGAGCAGGACTGACACAGAGAGATAAGTCAGAAGAAGATTGCAACTGAATTTCATCATTTCCAGAGCACATCTCTAAAAAGTTGGGATGGGTTGCTCAGAGAAGTGAAAGGAGCATCTGAGACAACTTTAGGATGGCGAAGGCTTCAGCTGTCCTTGCCCTGTATGGCAGGATAATTGGCATCTGTCCCACCATCCAGGAGAAATGTCTGCAGGAATGTTCTCTAGAATACCCCAAGAACAGTAACAGGAACAAGCAGAGAGACCACAAGGGTTGATGTAAAGTAGATACTGGAGAAGAAAGATGTGTCTTTACAGAGAAGAGCTGTAGTAATTAAAACAAGAATTGCCGGTCCTGTTTAGGAGCATTAAAGCCAGGAAAATCATACTTCTGGCACATGCATGGACATAAACACAGAGAAACAGGCAACAGGGCACAGAAACAAAACTGCACATGCTTGTCCTCAGCCCCATTCTCGTCAGACAGTGCTGATGCCATCAAGGACCAGGAAAAGGAGGAAAACAAGAGGAGGAGCATGGAAAAAAGAGAAGGAGTCAGACTGACCCTAAACTCCAGGAGTTTCACATCGACCAGACTGAAGGATCTTCTTCCCCTCCTGAATCCCATGTGACACCTCTGGGCAGCAACAAACATTTTAAGCTCACCTGTCTAGCCAAAAATTACATCACATGGCTGAAAACAGCAAGTTTAAAAGGAAGAGAAGAAAGGGAAAGAGTAAAATCAGTCTCAAGTCTGACCTCAAAGACATGTAAGATTTAAGATCAGATTTTTAGGAAAAGTATAATGGAGATAAATGATATAACGAGCAGTATGGACTTATCAAAGTTAGGTCAGGAACATAATTGTCTTTCTATATGCAGAGAGTGCAGTAGAGCTCATCCACAGTGTCTGGAAGAAAGCACATGATTAAACAACATCTGAGAGATTAGCTCAGATGGGAAGGGTGGAAACCAAACGAACTGCAAATGTGCTGCAGCGTGAAGGGGAGATGGAAACGTACTACTGCAAAGGTAGGGATCAGGAGGGGGGGAATTATTACCAAGTTCGTTAAGAGGTAGTTTTGACATCCATGTTTTTGTTAGTTACTTGGGCACAGAAAATGGCTGACAAAATCTGCTAAAGGCGAAATTTAGAGGTAATGCCAATACGTAAATGGAGAGAGATAAAAACAGAAGCTCCTGATCCTGAGGACAGAGGTAAGCAGGGAGAGATAAAATTCACTGCTGTGAAATGCAAGGTAATGAATTTGGGAATCCAATAAAAATGCAGCTTTCTGATACCTGTGCACTTCATCTCCTGGAAATGACTGAGGAGTACCAGCTGACTGGAGAGTGATCAGCGTGATGAGGTTGTGAAAATGAGAAATGTGGTTGTAATCTCAAGAGGGACGGGGTTGAACACCCCTCGGCCGGGCTGGGAAGGGTGTCTGCAGCAGAGGTAGGAAACACAGCACTGGTACCCCCTCACCTGAGTGCTGTTCACCTCTGTAACCACCCAGGTTCAAGTGACAGGCAGATGCAGCCATGAGTGGGGGTAGACGAGGGTCATTAGGACAAGAGCAACTGGGAGGCAGCCACATAAAGAGAGATGATGTCCTGCTGGTGTTGGGGTCCCAGAGATGGGCAATAGATGTTGTGGTCCCAGCATGCCAAACCTTAGCCCTTCTGTCAGCCCCTTCTCTGGTGAGCCTGGCCAGCCCTGCACTGCCTCGTGTCCTCCTTGGGTTCTTGGCAAGCAGCTCCATCAGCTCCTGATGAGCCAAGAGGTGCTCAGGAGAGTCCAAGTCTGCACAACATCACCCTCAGTCTTCCCTTTGGACAGGGAAGGACAAGTTTCCCTCCTCTGGACAATAAGGTCTGATTAGGACAGTGCCTCCGGGCACTGTTTCGGGGGATTTACGCTCCAGAACCAGCCATGGGTCTCTTTTTCTCACCTCAGAGAGAAAAAGAAACAAAAGTTACAAGAAGTCTGTGGGGGAGCCAGGAGCCAACACAAGCTCTCAAGAGACGTACACAAATGCCTCCTCTGCAAGACTCTCCTTCCTTGGGGGGACAAAACCCCCAAACAAACAAAAACATAACCAAAAATCACACTCACAAGCATTTGTAACAGTCATTATCCAGATTTTCTAAAAGCCACTGAAAGTCGTCAAAATTCTGGATCTCACGCTGAAAACTGGGCAGAGATGTATTAAGCAAGGGGAAAAATATACACCCTCTGCTTGAATGTGCTGCCACATACCCCTGTGAGGTAAAATTCTTCTTCTCTCCTACTGCTATTTCTATATATTAAGTTCCATTCTAATTTAATTACCCTTAGTGCAGCATTTCTTAATTCAAAACAAATGGCTCCTCAGAATGGTGCTTTCAGGGGAACACAGTGGGCTGGAGATTTTTCTTTGGCACTGGTAATTGGCATTTGCAGTAAGCATGGGGAAATCCCAATTCCCAGTGCCTTGGGAAAGATAATGAAGTTCGCACAGTTCTGAGACACTAGAAGGGAACTGGAGGTGTAAAACAACTTTTACAGAAGAAAACTGGAACCAGTTTATGTTACAGGCAGCAAGCGGGAGGCTCATAGACAAGCTAAACCCTTATACAGTAATTAATTTCCCACGTTAATGTTATTTATGGGCCACACAGCAGCAGCAGACTCCATCCAAGCCTGGGACCCCCTTGCTTTAGTACTGTCCAGTAGATTACAGTAAATCATCCACACCACCTAGAATCCATAACAAGGGCTCCACGAAAATTACCCCAGGACCATTTTTTTCTGATGTAAATTGGAACATAAATCATCTGTTTTAACCCAACTCTCATTATTTCAGATGAGAGATGAGCCCAGACAGTTTGTGCCCTGTGTATACCTGCCCTCAGCTGCTGGGGAAAGCCCTCTGGTTTGGATTTAAGGGCTCTGTGGATTTCCCTGGAGATTGCGGATGTGTTTGCTGTGCGATGACAGTGTCTGATGCCTCTGAAACCTGTTGGACCTGCTGCAGCCTTCAAAAACTCTGGCCACATACATCCAAAAACCCCTGTGTGCAGAGCTCCTGGGTAGCACATGAACAAAGACACTTAATTTCTGCTAGGAAAAGCATTTTTCTTGCCAGTGTGGCACATCATGGGGTACATGCCCTTCTCAAGCATTTTGCCAAAGTAAGTTGAAATACATAGCAAGTGATGCAGGAGTTTCCAAAAGGGGACACAGAAAAAATGTGCCTGAAGCACACCAGAAGTGGTTAAATTCACAGAGATGACAGCAAAACCAAGGAACATCTAACTGGAAGCTCAGCCTTGGGTTTTTTCCTTCTATAAGAATAAAAAATTTTTGCAGATTCTGTATATGCCATTAATTTTTGATCTAAAGAGGTACTGGATGAGATGAGCAAATGGGGAGGGAAAAGCTAAAGGAATCCTAATCTGAATCCTAAAATTTTGAGCTACTAATGATTTTGGGTGTTTCCTTTTCAGACATCCGTGTAGACTATTGGTTGAAAATTGCTGTTCTTCTTGTCAAATCACTTCTTCTAAGAGCTTTTAGTTCAGCAGCCAAAATCCAAGGCACACAGATCTCCAGTTGCTTTTGGAAACTGAGTATTTTGATTAATTAAAGACCAAAAACTTCCCACTATTCTCTCCACATCTTTTTTTTTCCAAAGCAGATGTGGTGAATTCTCTCTGAACACAACTTTTTCAGTGTCTTTAATGCTTTATATTACCCAAGAAATCTGGGCAAAGGAGCTCATGCCACAGTGCTTTGTGTGTGAACCTTCTGGGCTACTTGGATTTGTGACACACCAACACCTTCTAGAGAGATGGGCTGGGGTTCAGAGCCCCAGTTCAGCTGGTTTTGCTACTGAAATAACTGAAAAGAGTAGTAGTTATATTTTGTTATCCACACAAGGAACAGCAAAAAATGATTCCTCAGGCTCTGTCCCTGAATGTTGCTCACATCCCCCGGGCTGGCATCATCCAGCCATGAACTCCATCAGCACCCTGCTAAGCCATGTCCCTGGCCCGTGGAGTACAGGAACACAACCAGTTATTGCTATTTCCTCCAATATTATACAGCCTCTTGACAATGTAATCCCTCAGGAGAGTGAAAGCAGATCATTTTTGGGGTGCACACAGCATTCCTGTATTTGGTTTCCATTCTGGTAAAGCCCACTTGCTGGTCCCATCGTATTGCTGCCTGTAATTTGAATTTCCATTTTCAACTGCTTTGTGCACAGCTAACTCTCCTAAAAAAGGCTTCAACAATAGCAATATACAGTCAAATGCACATAATTGCTTCTATGAAGGAAAAGAAATCACACCAAGGAACATAAACCCCAGCCTCTGTGTGCTGCAGTTTGACTTAGATTGTGCCCTATGGCTGATAATGTATTTCAGTCATAATCATTATGGGTCTACTAAATAAGAGGCCAATTATTGTTCTAACAAGGCATTCATTAGAAATGTGGACAGGGATGATATAGACCGTATGTAACAGCTGGAAGTGGCAAAGGAAAGCAGGAAGGATGAGATGAAGGCACAGGTATAATAAATACAGTTGCAGCTCTTTTCCAAGACCTGGTTTTAATTAGGAAGAGCAGCAACCTGCTGCCAGAGATGCATACTCCATCCTGCTGGCTTTCTGATGAGTGCTGTGCTTTCCCAAACCTTTAATGTGGGAGGAAAACAGATATCACAGCCCCAGAAAAGCCACTGCTGTGGCCGGTGTGACCTGGGCTCTGCCCTCCAGTCCAGGCATGCTTCAGCTGATGGCACTTGGGCAAGTGTAGGCTGTGCTAGGAAATGAGCTCTGTGTGTATATAGGACAGGCCATCTGAGAATCATTTCAGCACGGATGCATCCAGGGAGCTTGGTGGAGGAAATTCCCTCATTAGGGCCTGCTTCTATTGCTTCTACTCAGGCCAGGAGAATAACGTTTGGCATAAGGTGGGAAAGAAATCCTCTCTCTGGGATAGCCGTGTTAGGGTAGTGCACAAAGCTCTCCAGAAAGCAGGTGCTGCTCTTAAGATGCCTTCAAGCAACGAGAAATCTCTGTGCCACTGGCATGTGGGTGACTGTGGCAATGACGCCTGAGATTGCGTGGAAGTCATTGGTCACGTGGGTAAAGCTGAAAATGGACAGAAAAGCAAGTCCAGTGGGGCTTTTGGAGAGGGATGGACGGAGAGCCCTCATTTCAGCCATACAAGAGAGCTGGGCTTTGTCCCAACTGCAGGTCCCAGCAACCCACTGAGGCCAACACCTGGCACACCTTGTGCTCACCATGACCATCTCCAGGGGCAGAGGGAGGTTGGTGGTGACACAGGCAGACCTTGGCACCATCTCCACCAGCTGCAGGATGCACGTGTCAGGCCATCCCAAAGGCCATCCCGAGGCTTGGTTCTTGTGCCACAGGCTCGGGTGAGACCCAGTGCCCCAGGCCTGGTGAAGATGTGGTTGTGGCTTGGATGAACTGGGGCTCTGTGGTGAAAGCTGAGGAGACAGCAGAGGACTGATCGAATCTGTTTCCTGACCTGATAACTCCTGTCTGCTTGATGGTCCTGCCTCTCTCCCATTCCCAGGGCAGTGGGCACCTGGCTGCTATGCCAGCAGTGAAACCCAGGTCCTGGAGATGATGACAAGGGCCCTTGGCTCTGGTTGGGTACAGCACGTTTTGCCTGGCTGGGACGCTGGGAAGGTAAATCCTTACTCTGGTCACCAGCACCCTTTTCTTTGTAGAACAGAGGGAAGAACAAACTGCAACAGTTTGCCTTGGAGCAGGACAGTGAAGGGATGGCTCCACCACCCCTCCACAGGCAGTTCTGGAGGTGACAGGAGCAGAGTATCCCCTCTTGGAAGTTTTATACTTGGCATCACCAGTGCAGGGCCCCTGTTTCCCCCTCACCATTCCCACCTGGTGCTGTGACCACCCTGACAGAGAAAGGGCTAGGGGACAATACCTGCCCCTTGTGAGCCCTCGTACATGGAGTGCCTCAGGACTAGAGCCTGTTAAAGGTACCCCAGCAAAGGGACCTTCTCCCACCTCCACGTGGCAGAGGGGAATGTCCAAGTCCAATGAATCCTGTAGTTATCTTTCACCTGCATGAATACCTAACAATAACTTTAGTGGTACATGATCAGATACATCTGTGTGACTTACCCACAAATTTGGGACATACTTGCAAGATTTTGGGGGAAGCAAAGGAGGAGTGATGATCCATCCAGCCAGTCACCAGCTGTTCACTGGTTTTCAAGCTGAGAATGAAACCTGCAATAAAGGCACCAGGCAGCCTTCCAGCTCGATTAAAGGGGAAAGGTCTCCCGTTCTTTCTGTAGGAGTTGGCACACCAACATATCAATGCAAATGTCAAACACTCTCCCTTGGTCTTTATTTCACACGTAGCAGTGCTATCTTGCCTTCACACTGCTTATGAAGGAGTGGAAAAGGCGAGGCAAGGCAAGGAGAGGTGAGGAGAGGCGAGGCTGGAAGCCCAGAGATGCAGTGCAGAGGATGCTCTGCAGAGCTCTGGTACTCCCTTAAGCCCTCCTGTGCCTCACTTTCCCCACAGGGTGACCCACAACTCAGCACCCCCTTGCCAGTGATCATAGACCAGATTTGATATTTGCGGAGTTGCTGGAGAGGAGATGAAGGGTTCCACATCAGTGCAGAGTAAATAGTTATTAAATGAGAGCTAATGAATGATCACATGAATCCCAAACTGGAGCAATTAGCCACTCTGCTGCTGCCAGAGGGTTTTTTCCCTGCTGCCACAGTTGCCTCTAGGTGGCTGATTTTTAAATTACTCTTTCCTCATCGCTTCAAGACATTGTCTTGGGAGTCAATCAAGCTTCTTTTTTTCCAAGTATGTCTAAGTGCTCATTTACACCCCAGTGCAGGTCAGGTGGGGCTCACCTATTGCTCTGGATGCAGTTTATTGCTGCTGAAAAATCTTATTTTCTTGAAGGGAAGATAAATTCTGAGTAGTTACAAAGCACCGTTGCACGCACACAGCTGCATGAGGAGCTACCAGACCAGGGGCTACAGCACACACCAAGTCCAAGGTTCTTGGGAAATGACGGGCTTTGTCTGTGCAGGAAAACCTGCTTCATTTCATGCAGCAGAGCCCACACCAAAGCAGAAGGGTGACTACCGAGTTTGCCACAGGTACCCTGGCCAGGCACTGTGACAGGACCCAGTATCTCTGACCTGGTTGCTATCGTTCTCCCTTGGTGCTGAGGAAGAAGGGAACTGAGGCAGGACAGGCAAAGAAGTCTCCAAAGTCCCTCAGGAGGCAGCAACAAGGGCTCTGGAGTTGTGCAATGAGTTGGGCTCACACAGATTCCAGCAATGGCTGCTTCAAAATACTAACAACAACCAGGCAAGGGACCCAGCTTTGGCAGGAGATAGGCTTGAAGAAGTCCAGGGTTAAAAAAAAATATTGTGAGTCTGGAATTTTCCCATTTTCATCATTTTTTTTCAGGTGTGCATGTGGGGATTTCTATACCCAGCCCAGCCCCAAGGACTGAGGTTGGGCAAACATGAAAGCACAAATCACAGTCACTGATGCTGGTAGCTCTGGGCCTTTTGCCCGAATATTTGTATTTCACCTACGTTGTGTGTGTACAAGATCTCCTGGCCCAGCTGGCAAGTGAATGTGATAAAAGTGGTGTAGACAACTGGGGTTTTTTTCATCACAAAGCTGGTAAATGGCAGCTGGAGGGCAGAAACCTTCACTGCTGCATCCGTCCAGAAGGCACATCCCTCCAGAAGTCTCATAAACATCTTTATGGCTCCCATAATTATTTTACTCACCCAGAATTAATGCCCATTTGCTCCCTCAGGCTGGGTAAGGTGGCTCTCACCACCCACAGCAATGTGGCCGTGGCTCCTGTCTAAGGCTCTGCAGAGCCACTGCCCTGGCTGGGATTTGGTCCTCCTGCCAGCAAACCCAGGAGTGCTGGTGGGATCTCAGCCACAAGCAAATGGTAATGAGCTTCCTTCAACTCATTTTCCTTGATNTGGTCCTCCTGCCAGCAAACCCAGCCATGAGCAAATGGTAATGAGCTCCCCTCAACTCATTTTCCTTGACTGACTGCACCTTTTTAAGCACTTACCTCGGTCTGTCATCACTGGTGTGAATGCTGGGACCTGGCCATGCTCAGAGACCTCTTTATGCTTGGCTGGAGGGGGAGATGAGGGCAGAATTTGGCCGAGCACTGCTGGAGCTGTGGCCAGCCCTGACATGTTTTTCCTTCCATTACAGAGAGTTCAGCTGGGCACATCCAGCTGTTTGTATTTCATCAACATGAAAAAGTGACTTTGTCACCATGGAGACAGCGATGATTTGCATCTTAATTAAGCAATGACAGATGCCCTACTGATAAAGGTAATCTTCAGCTTTGGATACCCATCGACTTCCAGTTCCAGCATTCCCATTTGTTAGCTGGTGCTTCTGAAATCAAAGTTTTACCAGGAGATTGGAAGGGAGTTCCCTCTTAATGCTTTTGCTGTGTTGATGTTCTGATGAGAATAAATATTTCTCACTGGAGAGATGGTCAAATACTTTGGGCTGAAGAAGGGTGGGACTGGAAGGATAGGGGCCTGTTCTGTACATCATAAACCCCACTGCCTGAAGAAAGGGCATTCAGGGAGGCACAAAGTGATCAGCAAAAGAATGGCCATGGACATGTGTATGACAGTGCACCACCAAGCTACCCCAAAGGGCTTCAAAGGCTGGAGAGCTGGGCACTCACAGGGCAGGCAATGCCCATGATGGATTTCCAGCCCTGGCAGCCTTTTTTTCCTATTGTTGGATGCTGAAATTTCATTTCCACCTCCTCTGTGTTGGAGGGACACTGCTGCTGGGCTGTTCTCCTGCTGGCCTGTGCACATGATAGAAAACAGGGTGCCAGGGGCAAGGGTGCAAGGAGCTGGTCAGGTCATCAGGCAGGGAGGAGCAGAGCAACCCCAAGTGAAATGGAGCTAACCCAGGTACAGTGGTGTCCCAGGGGTTTGGCACAGCCCATGCCACTGCACAAACCCTGCCCTGACTGAAAACTGCTCAGGGCTGTGTCCACAGCCCTCTCCGAACTTCACTGCCATTATTGGAGTCAACAACCCAGCACCTACCACCTTCAGCATCTTCATCATCCTCTTGTTGTGCATGGCCCTTTTGGGTTTTATCCCCTTGCAGGTTTGCTGGCTCTAGAGAAGGTGTGATCTTAAATCCAAGCTCTCCACACTTCAGTGGGCTTCATTCACATTCCATTCACAATTACAAGGGATTTTTGCCATGTGAATTTGCTGGCACTTGGCATGGTCTCAGCACACATTGCCACTCTCCCTTTGGCAAAGGTCTGCAGCGCACCTTTCTCCTCTCTCTGGCTCCCCATTTTCATTTAGCCCAATTCAGACAAAATCAGTCATCTTTACAACTTCTTCTCACCTGCAGAAACCTGACCAAAGCCTCAGGAGGAAAGGTGAGAGTGAGGATAGGCAGGTAGGGGCTGACTGACGTGTGAAGATTATAAGAAACTGATATAGGTCACAAATCACTTACGGAATTTCCATCCAAATGGTTATTCCTTTGCAGGCATATTTTGGGAAGACTGAATGCAGTGTTCTGTCCTACAAAAAGATGGTGACTCCTACATCAGAGGCATGGATTAGGCCAAGCAGATAACAGAGCTGCGAAGGGATGAAACTGCAGCTGGTAACAGAAAATGGAGCTGCCTCACTGTGGTGACATCCCTGCCTTTTTGGCAGGAAGCAGAGAAGGTGTTTCTTGTTCTGCCACGTAAAACCAGAGTTAGCAGTCAGGTCAGGTTCCTCCCAGGAGGATTGTTTAGCCTTCTGTGCTCCTTTGAGCTCTATGGCATGCTGAGCATCTCCCGCACTTGAAGGGCAGGAGACCCCTGCCTGAGAACACCAGAAAGTTAATTGGAAAGAGCAGCCATGAAAAAGGCCTGACCTTTTCCTGAATCACAGCCCAGTGCTGGGTAGCAGAGGTCATCCAATTAATGGGGAAAATGATGCTGGAAGAGAACTTTCAGCCTTGAAGGAGTGATGCTGAGTCTTGTTAGCAGGGCCCCGTCACAGCGTGCTTGGTGTCAAGGCAAGATGTCTTCGCAATGAGAAATCAGAGGTTCCAGCCCTCAGATATGGAGGGTTGTCACCAGCAATGGCATGGCTCCTTGAGCTCTGGCAGCATTGCCAGAGGCTGGCCATGGTCCCCATAGCCTGCTAAAATGATGCTCCTGGCTCCAGAGGTTTTTGCTGTTGGTAAAGTTGAACTCTGCTCCAAGAGAAATGGCCAGGTAGAAGCAAGATTTCAGACTTGCTATTCTCCATGCTAACAGGAAAGATAGAAGACTGTTTCAGCATCTCATGCTCTTAGCATGTTCCAACCCTAGCAGGTTTCCTGCTCTCCAGGGACTCCATTAAATTTAAAAAGAAACTCCTCCCTTGGCACTTTTTACAACATTCCCAAGGTTATTCTCCAGGCTCCAGCAGACTGAATCAATGGGACTGCATCAGGCTGGTTCAATGGACCATGTCACCAACTCAGATCCACCGGGATGTCTCTCGTTTCACTGGTTAACAAAGATGTTCCTCCTCTGCTTTCTGATGAAGGAAAGCAATCACTGCTCAGTGCCACAGGATATCAGCCAACAGTGTCACTGCTTTTTGCAGATAAACTCCACCCTTTGGGCTTCAAAACACTGAGAAATCATGTCAGTTTGGTCCAATGTACTGTAAGTTGTTTTCAAGGGGCATATTAAAAGCAGTTAAATTGGGATACTGCTCTTTCCTCCACACTGACTGTCTGTATGGAACATAGACCCTTAGAACCGGCCTGATGCCCAGGCCTGGGCTTGTCTGTCTGTGGGTGTGATGAGATATCCCGTACTCAGGTCATTCTCCACATGCTACCCACCAGACAGTCTTAAAAAGTCATGAGAAGTGCAAGGGAGACAAACAGCTCAACTTTTTCACCTTCAACAACCCCATTAAAGTGAAAAAGACAAGGCTAACACAAGGAAGTCAGTCAGGATGGATCTAATTGCATGTTCTGTGCATCAGAACAGACTTTTGCTTAGTCAGAGGTTCAAAAGAAAGCATCCAGAGACAGCAGAAAGCCAAAAAAGTGAATAGGCCTGTCAGCTTGTCAGTGATTTCCCCACCAGCCACTACCAGCCACTCCAGGAAATACGAAACGTGGTGTGAAACCCTCCAATACTCAATGGTGCTGACTGACAGCGTTTAAGAGGAGCACCAGGAAAGGTGTGTAAGAAAAAAGAGGCATTGGATGAAGTAAGAGATGGAAGCAAATGCAGACAGGCAAATGGGCAGCTGTTCAGGGGACTGTGGAAAAACCAAACAGCTGGAATTTTGGATCACAGAAATGTAATTGAAATAATACTTCTTATAGTGCATTCTCCAAAGAGGTCTGCTATTCTCTCACCAATTTTATTTATTGTGGTCATAATGAGTACAACTAATACAAGTAGAAATAAAAATCAAACAGGGATTACCAGAGCAGTACATCAGAGACATGTCAGATTTACTACAGCACCTGCTTAGCAAGCTTGAAATCAATTTTTTTTTAAATCTAATTGTCACATATTTTAAATAAGTCATCGATCACAGCTATTTGCTTTGAGAAGAAACACAGGCAGGTGTTACCAAGAGATTTACTCCCTTTGGCAAGAGTTTTATGTGTTTCTCTAACAGCAGCGTGTGAGCCCTGTGTGAGGAAGGCAGGGGAGTCCTGTCCTCCAGTTTAAAGCAGGAGAGATATGTGTAAATGAATGCTGTAATTAAAGCCAACATCTTTTGCTTGACTGCTAACAGTGACCACAAGGATGAAAAATGACCTTAGTTCCAGCAGGGGCAGGGACAGCACTCACTGTAAGAGATTAGGGAGAGCATTAAGGAGATGATGAAGTGGCTTGTAAGGTATTTCCTGGGGATGCTGGACAGTTCCAGTGATCCTCAGTGCCATGCACAGCATGATGACTGGCACTGGTGGAGAGGAGATGTGCCAGCTTTCAGGAGGGCTGTTGTTTGCAAATATTCTCCATGCCTGAGGTGTAGAGAGAAAAAATCTGTTTTCAGCTAAGGCAGAGAGGAGTGTTGTGACAGGGTGGTGAGGACAGTTGGGTGGTTTAAAGAGACAAATAAATCAGTGATTCACATGCTGTTGGGCTGGAGTGGAAACTCCATCACCAAATATTCTGCATCCTCTGTGTTCACTGTAGACCTAGGGACAGGCCAAACACAGAAAAGTCGGAGGCTGCAGTTGGGTGACACACCCAGATTTTTCAGGAGCACCCCTTGGCCACTCACCTTCCATCACAAGTTCCCAAGGGCTACATAAACTTCACTCACTCAGGTTCCTGGGGCCAAGGGGGTGACGGGGAACAGGAGAGGAGTCCTGTGGATGCGGGGCTCTGGGGATGTGGGAACCTCAGAGATGGTGGCACCAAGATGTGGTGGCTGCTCGGGGTACCTGGGACATTCACAGTTTTCTGTCCATCAGCCCACACTCACCTCTGGAAGGAGTTCTGCCGGGAGCGGCAAGGTAGTGTTACAAACATTAAAAAGGATTGAGTTCAATGCAAAGTATGTTAACTAATAAAGTGTTTGAGTAGGTCTAAGCAATGTACAGGTTTGGCTGCTGCCCCAGAGGAGGACTATGTATTTCATGGGACTACGAGAGAGAGACGGACAGCAGGCAGAAAGGAGACACAACATCAAGGCACAGACCCAGTATGTGTCTCTCTCCTAAGACTACATGTCCCATGGAGCCTTGGAAAGGATGAACAAACAGGAAGCGGATACTTGGGACCAAGACTTTTGGGAGATGGGACCAGGGGTATTAAAAAGGGCGCCTTGTGGCGAGGGGGTGGGCTTTTGGGTGGTGTGTGGGAGTGGGAGGGAGTGAGGACTGTAGTTGAGGGCTGTTGTTGGATTACTTTTTTGTCTGTTTTGTCGAGTGGGATGGTGGACTGCCCACCATCCTCTGTTCCCAGCTGCAGGTTAATAAATATGGATTAATTTTTTCTGATATCCGGACTCGTTTATAACAGTAGGGCCCTCAGCTGCCCTTGTTAGTGGCCATGCTGCCCAGGGCATCCCAGGCATCCTGCTCAGCAGCTCCTCTCCTTCTCCAAACAGGGAGCCTGAGACACTGTCCTTGGCAGCCACATTGCTACTCATTTGAGGAGGAATTAAAAAAAAAAAGAGATGGCAATTTCACAATGCCGTGACATCAATTCGAATTCATAAGCAGCTTCCTGAAACACCACACTTGGTAACTACGCTGCATCTTGCTGGTAATTAGATGCCAATGATTAATAAAGTGTGGCTGATTCAGTGTCTCTGGCTTTGTGCTTTTTTTTTTTTGCCTGCTCTTGTTGCCTCTTGAAGTGGAAATTTAGCTAATTTATTCTGGCCAACACGGCTGCACAAGAGCTTGGGTGTAGCTGTTGCATTTTTGTCTGAAAGGAGGCTCAGGTGGCTCCAGTCCAACACCACCTATTAAACAACCAGGTCAACAGTACCTTTGCTTCTACTTCTTAATGAACTTTGCGAGTGCCACCTATCACTTGATATACAATTGTGTGCTCTTCCTTTCCTCTGAAATGAAACACAGAGTTTAAATCTTGTTTGCATATGATCAGCTCTATGAATGGCACCCCAGAAATTGGTGGTGGGGCACTCCATGAGGAGTAAAACAACATGAATGCAGTCAGCACCAGCTCATGGCTTGTAAAAATCACGTTTTATTATCTCTAAAATATCAGCTAGAAGTGCCTCAAAATACGTGCTCAGCAGAGGATTGATCAAAACAACTTAATTAGAGACATGAGGCTATTTACACTGGCTTTCGCTTTTTTAATTTACCCTTAATTTTCATGCTCAAGAGTAACCAAGCAAAACAAAACTCTCATGGCTTCATGGAAACTCGTGTCATTAATGAAAGCAGCTCTCACCCTGTGCAGGAAAGTAGCAAAGGAGATGAGTAGGAAACAACAGCCCAGGTGCTGATCCACGTTTTGAAATGCCACAGGTGCATGGACACAGCCAGGTGTCCCTTGGTCTCTGAAGCAGTGCCTGATCCTTGCTCCAGCATGGGGATCTCCTGTCCATCCCCTTCCTGGAGATGCTCAGAGAGGGTCCCACACTCCCAGAGACATCCCATGGTGTCTGTACTCCCTGTCCCCTACCCGTGTGCAGCAGCAAAGGTGGCCTCTGCCACCAAGCATCACAGTGGAGCCACGAGGGGTCCAGCACCCCTGCCCAGGCCTCAGGTGAGATTCAAGTTTGGACTTGACCTAATTCCATATGGAAGCACATTCTGCAACCTCCCAAAATGCCTGTGCTTCCGATGACATTGGCTGAGAAATGTCTTTGCACTCTAGAAAAATGTTTTCCTCTAAACCAAACCTCTCCTCCTGTACCAGCAGGTTCTTGTCTGGAAGGGATGCAAAATACAGAAATACACATAGGAATATGTCATCTGGAAAAGGGGAAAACACAGAATGAAGCCTCCAGAATCATTTAAAGGGTCCAGACAGGCGCAAAACCTCCAGGAAGGTTTTAAAACATCACTGGTCAGTTTGACACAGCCAAAAGCTCAGTCCACAGCAGCAGCACACACCTGTGGGATATCCCACTGCTTTCACTGCCCGTGCAGCAGCAGGCTGGCACCTCTGCGGATTACAGCCATAGAGATTCTCATTAAAAAAATTTTTAAAGGCTTTTCTTTTCTCGCTGAGATATCACACATTAGAGCACACTGGACTGAGTGTCTGGGTAACAAGCCAGGCATCAGAATCTGGTGGAAGATGAAGGGAGCAGAGTCTGCTGAGCACCTGGCTGAGCCTGCAGGCTGCATCCCACCCATCCTCACCGTACAGCTCTGGGATAACTTCGGATGCCAGATGAAAATGGAAAACTCCAGAGGTTTTCTTCTGCCTGCAGAAAAAAAAAGCAGAGGAAAAGATGGGTCAAGGGACGTTCCCCTTAGTGACCAATTCTTTCCAGATAAATTCAATATGAACCAAACTGTGTTGCTGGTTTGGAAAGAAGACATAGAAGGAAATGAGATGGCCATCTGCTAGATCCAGCTAGCAGAGCATAGATAACAGGGTGTTCAAAAGTCCTAGACATCCAAATGAGATGGATAATCTGGTCCTGTCAGCTCAGCTTTGAATATTACAGTTTTAAACCACATGACCTTTTGTTAAGAATGGCCAAAATACTAAAACTGAAACTGGATAAGGGCCAAACTCTCCCATTTCCTGGGGAGCAGTTAGTGTTTGTTCCAAGGAGAACCAGCAGCTTGTGTCCCTTGTCTTACCTGTGTTCCTTCCTTCCTTCCTTCCTTCCTTCCTTCTTTCCTTCCTCCCTTCCTTCCTTCCTTCCTTCCTCCCTCGCACATGCTTTGAGCCTGGAGGGCAGGCCTGCACAACCTGCATTTTCTGTACACAATAAAGATGACTGAGAGAATTTCAGGCTGATCTAAAGAGGGAAAGGAAGGCAGGAAGGCAATGCTACATCAGCATGAACATGGAACAAGTGAGCAGAGAGGGACTAATAAAGTGGAGACTGGAAAGAAAATCTTATTAGGTGTGCAACTTGGAGCTAGAAAAAGTCTTTGTCAATGAAATAAAGAGGCCTCGCTTCTTGCTTCAAGCTTTACCTATAAAAGGTTGCACCTCTATTGCCTCTAGTTCTGTCACCAAGTCTATGTGCTCTTTTATTTTTTATTCCCTCCTCCCCCATTCCATCATTTTCTTGCTTCTAAGGGTGAAAAATATATGTAATCAATTTCTGAATTTAGCTTGCCTTTTACTGACAACAGACTTTGTCAGAAATATGAAAGAAAGTAACAAAAAGGAGGTTTTGAAGCAATTCTTTTAAGAATTCCTTCTGTTCAGGGTCTGATTAACACTTGGCAATCAAACCAGCAGGGTTTGCAAAGACCTGACTGCATGACCTGCCACTAGAAGGAAAATACAAAAATCATAAAAGTTTATTGGACATACTTTCAGTTTTCCCAGGGTGGGCAGCCACCTCTCCCTGCCCCTTCCACCCCACATCCCATTCCCAGGGAGGACAAGAAGGAGCTGGCCAGGATGTGGAGCAGATCAGAGCCTGCTCTTGTGGGGCTCTCTGAAGTTACCCCATTTTCCCCCACAAGGACATCCCCCTACTGAGGCTCCTTGTGCAGCCTGGCAACAGGCACCCGAGCCAAAATGCTCTTCCTCTCTCCTGCTTCTTCTCCATCAGCTGCATCCTTTCCTACGGATTCCCCCTCCTGTGGAATAACTGCTGTTCCTGCCGTGTGCACCTGGATGTGGCCCTGCCCACCAAGGGCAGACTCTGAGCTTTAGCCACACCCGGAGCTGCTGTGCTCCCGTGTGCTTTTTGGGGCTGTGCTGTAACACCTCATTGACCATCCAGGTCCAGAGATCCCTCAACTTCTTTTGCAAATGCCTCCTACACACTTCCTTGTCTCTTTAATGGTGTCACAGTTATTTAATTTAGCTCCTTGGAGTTTCATTTTCATTTTAATTTCCCCAAGGTTCTCTTACTTATTTCATGTTTTTTACTCCCTCTATTTCAATGTCTGCGCTCAGCTCTGACTGAAGTTCTTTCTGGGCCAAGCCAAGATGTGTAGCTGGAGAACACTGGTCTAAATCATCCCTCTGCTTTTTTAATTCTGCAGTTAAATATATTGCATTACTTGAAGTGATTGTCTGGAGGTTTCTTGATGGCAGAGGTTAAGGCATGAACACCAACACGAGTGTTGTGTAGCCGCTGACTCCAAGTTCATGAGGGGTCACAGGAATGTCTGCATGGCCATTTGTGTTAAGTTTTGCAAGATCCCAGCTGCTCATCCTTGGCTGATTTTGTTGTGACAGAGCCTGGAGGAAAACGAACAAGGGGTTATGACCCAAAATATGTAGTCAGTGATTCAGACCAGAAGTTTCTCCTCGGTACCACAAGGCAAACCCCAGAAAGCCTGGTGGATCTGAGACATTTTCTTTCTGGAAATTATTAAGCCCCAGAGAACCAAGATAATGCTAAAGCAAAATATGATCTGTTATCTTTGAAGCGTTGTTTCTAATTTAATTTTAATGATGCTTATGAGAAATGTGACGCCTGCTCGTCTGCTTTATAATTGCTGCATATTCTATCTCCGAGGCTCTAATGTCATTTTACAGGGGGCCTGTTGATTTCCTGTTGTATCTATTGCAATGCAGCTTCAGACTATTTGGCAGATATTCTGGATATTACAAATTATAACTTCCCTCCTCAGACACGGGTTATGTGGCAAACCTGAGTTTATTAGCTCTGTCATAAAAGGCAACAGTTTTTTCTGCTGTAGCTGAGGCTG
Source organism: Dryoscopus gambensis (assembly GCA_013389985.1). Classification (NCBI taxonomy): domain Eukaryota; kingdom Metazoa; phylum Chordata; class Aves; order Passeriformes; family Malaconotidae; genus Dryoscopus; species Dryoscopus gambensis. The sequence continues at coordinate 133,309 of WEIT01037269.1, read as the reverse complement.
AATTATGGATCTGAAAGTATTAGATCTCTTATGAAAGTGTATAAAGAAATGTTATACCAATAAGATATCCAAAATTAATGGAAAAAATGGAGCTCCTGAGAGGTTCTGACTTTTTCACATTAATTGTCCCAGCAGTCATATTATCTGTACTTAATTTGAGATTGCTGGATTTATTCACCATTTTTTTTCCTGTGGGTTGCCAGGCAATCAGATCTCTCTGCTTTTGCCATTTCATCCTGTCTTGCTCTCTGAAGGAACTAAGATCTAGCAGCAGATTTTAAGAGATTATTTATTACTTCCTTCTGTTCCAGAAGCACTTCTCTCCAGACAGGAGGACATGCTGATTTTCATCTTCATCTCTCCACCTTCTTGGGACACACCAAGTATTTTATTACAACAGTTTTTTTAAGCATCACAAGTGTTCATTGAAAACATTTGTCAACGGTTTTGGAGGCACTTCCAACAACTATTGCATTTCCTAATTTCAGGTGCTCTTCTCAACCTTGACTGCTGATCTTGCTCCTTACCAGTTGTACAGGTAATAAACCTACAGAGGAACCAAAGCAACACATCAGAATTTTGCATTCAAGTTCAGATCTGAGTTCTGTGCGGCCAGGTGTTCATCTTGAAATGAAATGGGAGCAGGATCACAGAATCCCAGAATTTTTAGGCTTGGGAGGAACCTCTGGAGATCATCCAGTCCAACCTCCCTCCCAGGGCAGGGTCACTTGGAGCCAGTGACGTAGAAACAAGTCCAGGTGGAATGTGTCCAGAGAGGGAGACTCCATGACCTCCCTGGGCAGCCAGTTCCAGATCTTCTACATCACCTGAAATGGGATGTGGGAAATCTTGAGCAGATGTAATGAAAAAAAGGGTTCTCAGTGGAGGTATGAAAAAGAATCTTGACGGCACATGGCAAGCCACCTGATGCAGGTGTATCCTGGAACTAGGTGACCTCCAGAGGTCCCTTCCAATGGTGATCCTACACCTTCCTTGTCTTCCCTGACCAAACAAACCAGAACAAACATGCATGACTGACAAAACAGCAAACACACGGCAGCTGTTTTTCATTCCATAGGTACACCAGTATAATAGAAACCTAACACCTCCTTGTACTGGAAATGAGCTCACAAGCAGTTTTATGCCCATCAAACACCAGGAAAAAAACCTCATCAGCCCCATTTCTCACTGCTCTGTTCACACCAACATTTTCAGCTATTAGGGCTGTAATACATAACTAATGCTTTCATATTTGGCAGTCTTATTAAACCCTGAAGACTGACTTTAGCTCCTAGTTTGTTACATTGTTAAGCTTGTCATTCATTATTAGATCAGTCTGAGTTTATTGCAGCTCTCAGCTACGGACTATTAAATGCCAAAATCAGCATTTATACAACATTAAGAGAGCACAGGCCTACAGAAAGTTGGGGAAGGCAAAATTCTGAACTGGTGCCTCATCATTCATGTTTATTTAGAGAGGAGGAAGCTTTCCAACAAGAATAACAATGACAGAGCCTGGTTCTTCATGGCCTTCCTCCCATGAGGAAGGGCTGTACCACAGCACCCGCCTTTGGGGTGATGGATGAGGTTGTGTTTGTTGGCTGGGGAGCTCCACGTCCTGGGGGAGGCAGTGGCCACTGAGCAACTGAGCTGTCTCAGGGGAGCTGGAGCAGTTTCTGTCTTCTTGGCAGGAGCAGCTTCATCCTGTTTTTCCTAGGGAGTTCCCTGTCTGGCTCCTGTCTGATGCTGTTTCAGATCTTAACCTTGCAATAGGAAGAAAGTTATGGCAACCAATCCAAATTACGTTATTTAAGATGAAGCTTAACCAGTCTCTCAGTCTCATCATGGTGTTGGTGTCTCCTGAAGGACAGACAGGAGGTGTCCAAGAAACACCCAGCATTTACTTTGTGCTTTGCGGGATCTGGTGTGCAGATAATGGGGGCACAGAGCTCCCATGTTTCTCTGCTGATGGACTGTACCTCATTTTAAGAGGTTATTTGGTTTGTGGGCAAATAAGTGGTGAGGTTTTGAATTTTTCTTACGTAACTTCAAGTTTTAGAACAGGAAAAGCAGTTTCTGTCTCTCTCTTGAAATACTGATCTTCCAGTGTACGCCTTTTTGCATTTTTAATTTTGGGTCTTACTAGTTTCTTTTCTCATCCCCTGTAGTCCTAAATTCTCTGATGCATTTCTCAAAAGGCCCTGCAAAGACTGAAATCCCCACTTTTAAGGGAGCAGACATTTATGGAAGACAGGTGGGCTTTTTTCTACCGAGCACACCTTTGATCTGCCATCCATATTTCATTTCCTTGCCATGACAAGGATTTCCTATTTGATATTAATAGGGGATATTTTTCCATTCTTTCCATAAACTGTTTTTCTTTACAGTTTATCAGGATCAAAGAGCAAACATTACAGCTTCCGATCAAACACTCACTTGTTTTGTGGCTCTCATCTTCTCCTTTAATTATCTGGCCAGTAAGAGAACATGTCTGAGGTGTTTCTGGTGCTCCTGGTGCTCCTGGTTCAGCTCCTGGGTTTTCAGCTGCTTCATCCCCCTGTTCAGTCCTTCTTGTCATGTGATCATCCTATTCTTTAATTCCTCTAATGAACTGAGAAAGAGAAAAGGTGTGTCAATAAATCCACGTGTGAGGGAAAGTTTCACATACCTTTTAGGAAGTTGATGCCTTAGGTTTTAATTTTTATATTTTTCAAATCCTATATTGCCTAGTGTGTAACTCTGAAGTTTCTTGCAGCCTGTTAGCTGCTGTTCTCTAATGCCAGATAGACATAACAAAGCCTCTCCAAGCTTGCTCTCCAAGGACACTCAGACTGTCCTAGGCCCAAAAGGTGTAAACTAGAGCCTCTAGAGAGGTGGAGAAATTCAAGAAATTACATCATTAGCTAAAGTTTTAATTGGTGAATTTATGCTGATATGCAAATGAACCAAACATATAAAATGTGAAGAACTCGTGACTCGTAGTCCATCTTGGGGTCCGTCTTGGGTGTAGCCTTTGGCTCCCCAGGGGGTACCTTTGAAGGCCTTTCAAATAAATACCTGCCTTTATTACCATACTCCTGTCTAGTCTCTGTTTCTAGGTAGTCACTCAAGGCATTAAAGTCAAGGAAGCTCAAAAGCCTGGTAAGCCTACACAGCAGTGATTCAGCCTCTGAGTGAGCACATGAACATCAAAAACAACTTTTGTGAAGCCTCTCAGGGCTCATTCACAGTCATATCAGCTTTTCCTGGCAGGAGGTCCCAACAGGATCATGTTGGCTGCTGATGGCATCTAAAGGTCAAGTCCCTATTAATGAGAACTGCTACATCCATATCCCAGGGGACGGGACCTGAGACTCCATTCACCCCTTTTTGCCTCCTGGGTACGGACAGTTATGAACTACTGGGCAACCACATGTTTTTTCCTGTTATTTTATCAGCAGGTAACATTGAAGCCTCCAGCATTTGTATTCAAAATGTCTCCCGTTGGAACTGAATCAACCCCACGGGGTCTTGCTTGGTGTCTTCCCAATTTTTATTCCCAGATTGCTCTGAAGATTGAAAAGGCTGTACTGGATGAAGGAATGAGGCAGGTTCACATTTGCCTTTCACTAGGTACCAGGAGATTTGCACAGAGAAAAAATCAATGACATAAAGCTGAGATACTTTTGAGATGAGTGACTCTAAATAAAAAATCAAAGCTGGGCCCATGTGGAACTTCTCAAAACCAAAGCTGTGTGTGGAAAAACACCCTGCATTTTAACAAGACAGTTGCTAGAGGGGTTTCTCAGGTTTAACACCACATCCCAAGGACACTAGACATTTTGCTAACACCCAGATGACCTGCATTCAAATCCATCATGCATCTCAACGTGTACAACAGCAGTGTTGCCATAGCTGTCAGCTTTGGAGGTTGCTGCTTCATTTTTATTTGATGTACAGTCTGCACCTGAGAGATTTTTGGTTTTCAACACCTTTTTCACTTAGTCTGAACTTAATGTGCCTTGTCCTGAAGGGTTTTGAAAGGCCTTGGGTTCACCCTGAGAGAGAACAGCTCAACCCTGTAGTGAAACGTCACACTCTCCTTTCAGCTTTCTCTGTCAAAAGCAAGAATCCTTAAAAACACCCACAAGCATTTTATTGGCGTAACTGCAGCTTGTTTGGTGTTGAAGACACCATCCTCTGTGTGATTCTCTGAAACACACTTTACCTGCTAATATTTCAGCCCACAGGGGAACCGTCTCAACAAATAATTCTGGGTATTGAATACCCCTTTGTACACTTTCTCTTCAGTAGAAAGGAACCTTTCCTAAAAACACGCAATAGATCATCAGACAAAGAGAAGAATTTAATAAATATGAGCCCCTTAAATACATTTTGAGTGCTGCCCTAACTTGGAGTAACTAATTTTGTTAATGAGGAGTTTAAACTTGACTGGTTATGAATTTTTGCTGTCGGTGCCTTTAGCAATTCCTGTCACTGCACTTGATTTAAAAATTTAGCACTTGAAGTCTATTTAGAACGATGCTTAGAGTTTGAACATTCAAAATCTCAATACATAAAAACCAACAAGAATTACAGAATAGTTAACTCTCTCATACTCTCTCATTTGGCAGTCCAGCTGAAAGAAAGACAACAATAAAAAATCAGTGTTATTGTGATGGTAAGTCAGTTGTGTGGCAGGAGAACAGCAGATCCAGCCCACAAAAACGTCATTGTTTATTTTCTGAATTTTCCAAATAATACAATTTCTTCTAATTTCACATTATTCTTCACATTCCTGGCTTGAAAATGTTTACATGCAAGATCATATCCATTTCAGCTCTCATTTCAAGGTGGGCCTCCAATTATTTTTTTACCAACTTTACTGATACTTTTCTACTAGGAAAATCTTTAGGCAAAAGCATTAAAAATTAAAAGGAATATACAGAAAAGAAAAAAAAGGCTGAAAATATGTCTCATATAATTAAACAATGTTATTAGTTTATTTTCCCAACTGAGTCTCCAGATCATGTTGACACATTGCTCACGGCATTTTCCCCTGGCTTGTTCCTCTCAAGAGCATGACTTTCAGAAACTTCCTAATTTTAATCACGTCCTGCAATGAAGCTCTTAATGGAAAATGAGAATCTCTGCAAGAGACAATGTCACTGAAAAGTGACAGAACTGAAAGACCTTGCCGTGAAATTCAGGAGGCAGTATAGTTGATGTCACCAGACCTACGGAGTCCTTGCTCATCCAGCTCATGGTTACCAATGAAATTGGCCCGCAACACACGACTCAAGATGTTCATGTGCATCCTTATGGACTTCACAGAGGTAAATGTGCTCTGAGTTGCTTCATGACCCAACACCAGAGATTGTGGGTACTCTGAGCTTCCCAGGCTGCCCCATCTCACTTCCACAGGACACAGCGCCACTACGTAAGTGGGCTCCTACCTCAAGTGACTTCAGAACAGCCGCTTTGAGACCTTCAGCTTCTCCAGCGTTCAGCATTGGAGGTGGATGCCCCTGGAGAGCACATACCCTGGTGGTTGGATATGTCCCCAAGGGCCACACGACTCATGTGCATCATGCTTATCTCTGCCTTTCCTCAGGTGACAAACACTGGGGAGCTGCAGTGATGGGTGTCCTTCAGGACATCTCTGCAGCAATGAAAGGCAGAAGCTCATGTCTCTTGTTCCTGCACAATGCAGCAATCTGAATATGACATATTAGCTTGGTTGTTGACCAGAACACACTGAGAGGAGGCTCAGTGATGAGGGCTATCCCATGAGCCAGGCACTGGGAATTCTGCACACTGGTGTGGAGTGGAAAGATGTCAGGAAGTATTTTTGTGAGGAGACCTTGGCTGGGTGAAGGATTTGAGCCATTCTGTGACACCAGCGCATGAGGCAGGGGTGGAGGGGAAGGATGGAAGTAGGAAGCTGGAGCTTGGTTTTCCATTGCTGTTGGTAGGCCCATCACTAGAGGGAGACCAAGATCTACCCTACGGTTGGTGGGCATCCACCTCACCCTTGACTGGCATATAGGAAGGAAACTTTGACTTACCATTTTCTTCTTTGCCCAGAAATCTTTGGGGTCCAGATCAGGGAGATAGTTTGGTGTGATTGCTACCATCAAACAGCACAGACTGCATGGAGGGTGCATCATATCCTCAGGATTTCCTCCCATTTTAATGCCATGAACCTGGTTCAAACTTATCAAGCATTACCATTTGCCTGTTTTTTTTATATGATTTAGAGAGGAGGATTTGGTCTGGTCTCAGAGGAGAAATATCTACATCTGAAGTACATTTGAAGTCTACATCTGAAGTTAGGCTTCAAACACTGTCTGGGGCTTTGCCACTGGGAAAACTCTATTGTTGCTGTGCTTTAAACAAAGTACAATTCAAAATTTATACGATAGACTTGGAATTTCTCATGGTGGTCAAGAGGATATTTATTCTTGAAAGTTTAACTTGCTTTTGTGCCAGCAGTGAGCTGGAGAAGAGAGTCTGCTCAAACTTGCTGTTGGTGTGGACCGGGGTGGGAGGCACGGCCAATGCTCTGCCCCTCTGCACCCTCAGCCCTGGGGACACTGGAGAGGGGCTGTGCCAGGGGCATCCCCCCTCACAACCCACACATCACCCCCAAAAAGAGGTGTCCATGCAATAGCTACAATCCATTTTAACCGGAGCAGGATAACCATGCCTGTGCAACAGGTAACAAAAGCTCTTCGTTTCACGAGCGACAAGCAAGTGGGGAAGGATCTCAGACAAAATCTCATGCCAGCTGGTTGCTTCCCTTTCTTAAGTGAGGTGCTACTTTTGCAACAGAACCAGTAGAAACACTGCCTAGTTTGAAGCCTATATTATTATAACTGTCAAGAAATTCTGGTTGCAGAAGTTTCTTGCCAGAGTCTTCAAGCTTCTTTGTCTATTTCCTGACACAATTGTGTTTTCTGGCTCCTTTCTGGAACACAAGTGCAAACTGAAATTTGTTTGCAGCTTGTGTTTGCTAGGTGCTCGTGGCCTCTCCACCACATCCCTCTTCTGGGAGCAGCTGATGCAGAAACATTTGCATTGCAACCTGGGGAGGCTCATCAAACACTGTTAGTGTAAACATGATCAGATTTACAAAATAGTTCATGTCCAACAGCAGCTGGGGGCTGCTATCGATGGAGACAGTGACAGTCACTATCCATCACCTGAGAGAAGGGCACAGCTCATGGCTCAGCCCAGCCCTCATTCTTATGCAGCTGGTGGGACGTCTGTCCTGCTGGGATGCAGCCAAAGCTGCAAGAGGCAGGGCCTGCTGGAGAGATGCCAAGCAGCTTTGCTGCTCTGGGTGTGGGCAGGGGAAGCAGCAGAGGATGGTGTGGGGCTGGGGGCAGGAAAGCGCTGCCTTGGTCCCGTCTTCACTCCAGTGTGCCAGACGCTGGGGGAGAAAAGTTATTGACTGATTAGCTTTTGCATCAGAGTTCAGTGCTGCAGCTGGTCACCGCTCCCGTGTTCCCTGAGGGCTGTCCTCCCATGCACTCAGAGCTGCTGAAGGTTTGTGTCCCTCACTTTTTCACGCTTTGGCTGTTTTGTCAATTTTTTCCTGGCGCTGCAATATGTTACCTGTCGGATGGGATTCACGGGCACACGGCTCTGCCTGACGGGTAGGGCGTGCCCAAACACCTCTGCACTGATGCTGTTGTCTCCTGCATAAAGTAACTGGGAACCCAACCCAGCGCTATCTTTTCTAACATCACCACATAAAACTTAAGTGTTGGCCTGTTAATCAATCCACTGTGCAGCTCTTAGGACATGTTTTCAAGGGAAAGAGTAGAGAATTAAAGGTTTAAAACAATATCAGGATTCCTGCACATAATTCCTTGCACAGTGGTTTTAAAATGCACCCTATAAATCACATTCTTTCTGGCTCCCAGCAAAATCTAATCAGGATTTCATCTTGTTACAAGGTAACTTCATCAGCCAAGGAAACTTGTGATGGATTCGTTTAGTCACACTATTAGTTCCTCAAAACACAGCCTCACCGCACACCAGTTGGCATCCTCTCTGCAAAAGGAATCACAGAAGCAATACCCATCTCCTTCCAGCCTCAGTGGGGTTGTGGAAATAACTGTCTGTCCATGAAAGACTCAGTATTCATGCCTTAAGTTTTAGCTTTTGTATTCTTCAAATACTTTACTGCCTAGTTGTAGCTCTGAACTTTCTTGTAGCCTGTTATCTTCTGTTCTCTAATGCCAGACAGACATAACAAAGCCTCTCCAAGCTTGTTATTCAAGGACACTCAGACTGTCCTAGGCCCAAAAGGTGTAAACTAGGGCCTCTAGAGAGGTGGAGAAATTCAAGAAATTACATCATTAGCTAAAGTTTTAATTGGTGAATTTATGCTGATATGCAAATGGACCAAACATATAAAAGTGTGAAGAACTCGTGACTCGTCGTCCATCTTGGGGTCCATTTTTTGGATATAGCTTTTGGCTCCCCAGGGTGTACCTTTGAAGGCCTTTCAAATGAATACCTGCCTTTATTCCCTTACTCCTGTCTAGTCTCTGCTTCTAGGTAGTCACTCAAAGCATCAATATGACAGCAACCAGTCCAAGCATCTACCTATCCCATCTGTATGCCCTGGGCTGAACAGCCCCCTGGGAGAAGAGCAGGTGACACTGGGAAGGTTTATTTCAAATAGCCACTTCATTTAATTTGCTTCTTTGGTGTGCACATCACCTGAGCTGGTGGTTGGGTTCTGCCAAATATCTTGGCCGCCACTGCTGGTCCGGACTTTGTAAACCAGCAGTGCTCCTGGCTCTTTGGATGGTCCTTGAGGGATCTGATCTCCTTGAACCTCCTTATAAGCCATGTAGAAAGCCAAGGTCCACCTGGACATGCCCTTCCATGATAATAAATGCCTGGCTGCTTTAAGGATGTGCGTATCTTTAGGTCTCTCACTTCAGGCTAGTAACACCAAAGCCACATCTATGGATCTGGATGAAGCACAGGACCATCCTTGGTGCCAGCCTGAGACTTCTCTGCTGAAGCAGGGAGGGATTTCCTCACTCTGAAGAGCAAAACCTCCCTAAACCAAAGCACTGGGAATTGAATCAGGGAGGTATGAAAGAGCAGATCTGAAAAATATTTTTCAACAAATACAAAGGCTTATGACATGAGTGAAGAAAAAACACCCTGAGGAACCAGTCAGAGTGAGACAGGAGCCAGTCCAGGGCCAGCTCTGTTGCTGCAGCCCACAGTGTGACAGCTCACCATGCAAAGTTTGTTTCTTGTCTACATCAGCTGCCAGGCCAGGTAACCCACATCACATCATCACATCACATCACTTCCCATAACATCACATCATATCCACATCACATCACACCTGGCTTTTCTGGATGTTTAAAGACACCCAAGGAGGTTCATGCAACTTGTTTCAGAGGGGTACTTGCTAGATCAGATCTAGAAAAATCTAGATCACCTTGCTGGCATGTATGGACAAAACTCCCTTGAAAATGAATTTATTGCTTAAAACAAATATCAGTTTGTTTTATTAAAGCTTAAAATAAATAAGAGTCAGAGGGTGGTCCATAGATTTAGCTTAGCAATAATTTCCATGGAAGTCCAACTCCAAGCTTCACTTCCTTTGAATTTTATCTGGCATGTCATTACTGCAGCAAAATTGCAGGAGCTGCTGATGGAGCAGTGCTGTACTGCTGTCAACCAAAATGAGATCTCTGAATACGCTTCTTCCTGCCCTGTATTGTATAAACAATCAAGTTTATACATCACAGCTACCTAAACACTCCAGTGGTCTGCCTCAAGAAGTAACCAAAAGGTTAAATTTGCCTCGGAATAAAAATATAGTCCACCAGCATTATCTACTGTCATTTTAAATCTACAGACACTGCTGCTTTATCCAGTGGCAGGTGGGGATGAAGAACGGCGGCCAGAACTAACACAGCAGCAGAGCTGCTTGCTTGTTTCCTGTGCATGCTTGAGAAGAAGCTGTTGACATCAGTCAAATGTGCTTGAAGGACATCCCAGAGAAAAGGAGTCCTTTAATGAAGTCTTGCTACCAGAAAGCCATTCTGCAAGGCTTCCTTAGAAACATTTGCTCCTGCTTGGGGTCCACTTAAAGCTCATCCTCAGCCTTGTTAACCACAAATGCCATCTTTGCCCCTCTTTCACACCATGGTGCTCGCAGCAAAACCACCCTTGCTGCTACTGAAGGTGCTACCAGCACCCATCCCAGTGCCTTGTTGGCCATGCTAAGTACAAACCCTCAAGGAGTCACCTCTCTGTGAGCATCATGGGGAGTAAGTGCAGTTTATGTGCAGTATCACCTTCACTCTTTAATGATTCTCCTCACCTCTGGAAGTGTTCAAGGCCAGGCTGGGTGGGGCTCTGACCTACCTGCTCTAGTGGAAGGTTGTCCCTACCCATGGCATGAGGATTAGGTCATGTCTAAGGTCCCTTCCAACCCAAACAATTCCATGATGTGATGAATCCCAACACCAGGATTGCAGAAGACACCAGGCAAGAGGGAGGGCACAGGTCTGTGTCAGCACACACGGAGCCAGAACAACTCCTCCTGTGCAAGAACCACGACGGGTTGAACTAAACCAGCAGACAGCAGGCTGTTATTTAGGGAGGTTGTTATTTAAGCAGCAAGTCATTAAGCTGTGGCTGGCCACAGGATGTGGTAGTCACCAGAAGTTTCCAAGGGCAGGCAGATATAAGCATGACAGAAGAACTCTGTACAGATTGTTTGACACAAAGAGACTCTTGGCTTGGGAATGTCCCAGTCACAGCTCACTGCAACGTTGGGAGTACTTTGGGGCAGTGTCACTGGAAGTATCTCTGCTGGAGATGAGATACAGGCCTGGGAGCTGCTTTGCCTGACACATTTGTTCTCCTACTCTCACATTAGAACAGTTCTTTCCTTTAAGAGAAAAAGTAAAGAAGTTCAGAAGTTACCAAACTGCTGTTTGCCTAAATGCTGAGGAGGGCAGTCAGAAGTGCACTTTTATACTCAGAGACCTAAATTCTTTCTGTGTCAAACCTGAAACACCTACACTGCCTATTGATTCCCTGAAGACTTCACCTGTTCTCTTATGTTTATGGGAACCTGTCATTTCCAGGATTGTCCCTCATCATGATACCATGATATGCATTCCTTAATCCTAAATTTATGAGCTTACTTTTGTTGCCTTAAGATATTTTCTTAACTATGGTCAAGCTATTGAGTGATTAAGGTCATGCTGTGTAAGGGATATTTCTGCTCCATCCTCATGCCAACAATCACTGCATCACCTGGATGTTTTTCACCAATTACTCATCTTTTCCCCTCAATTTATGGCAGACTTGTGATCCTACAGTAAATATATAGCTACCTCTTGGGCAAAGAAATCATTCCTGAAAGGAAAAATTGCCTAATAATTCCTAACTTAAAATCTGAATTTAATATTAATACTAATTTACTTCTTTTTTGAGATTAGCCAGAGCGTTTTTAATCCATTTAATGTGTTGTACCATTTTTATGCAAAGTTTTAACAAAGTTGGATCACACCATAGGTTGAAAACCCTTAAAAAAGCATAACTGCAGTCCATTCAACTGACCTGCATCAGCTAAACTTGTTAGGTCATCAAAGAAGTCTATCAAAGTAATTTAAGAAAGAACTATTCTTTATGTAAGCATCTTGATTGTTGACAGCATCTTTCACTCATAAATTCAAATGAACAGCTCATATTCAGGAGAGACATGAAGAGTGACTGCTGCTGGGAAATCAGGGAGGAATGCAACAGCAGCTGCACTTCTAATAGCATGTGGAGGTGTCAGGATTTCTTGGCAAGGTGTATCTATTTATTTAAAAACCCTGCTTCATATAAATACAAATAAAATAAAATAAATGCATCAAGATTGGAACACAGCTATCAGCAGATCTAAAGATTTGGTAATTGTATCCTGTAAAACTTCAACTTGCCATGAATAGATACCTCAACATTATATTTTCTTAAGCAATGTGGAAAAAATACTCACAAAAGGATGGGAAAATGTTGCAATAAAACACCAGAGAGGCAATTTTTACCTGTATAAGTATACCACTGGGAAGATTAGGTAGGGAAACTAAAATACTGAGTGCAGTTCTAACTGGCAGCATTTTAGAACAGATGTTTAATAATGGGAGAGGTTTCAGTAAGAAACCACAGGAAGATCTGAGAAGTGAAAAAGATGCTTAACAAGTAGCAGAACCAAGAAGCTCCATCTGCTTGACTTCATCAAAAAGAAGATCAAAAATTGGTTTTATCACAGAGCATAAACAGCTTTAAAGGAAGGAATTCCTTAGGAGACATGAAACCAGAAGCAGTGGCTGACAGTTACAGCCAAACAATTATCAGTGAACCATAGAACACTCTTTTTTTCATGTGAAAAGTGATTAGCCACCAAGGCCAACTAATTAAGGAAACCACTATACCTTGGTGGTTTTCTGAGGAGTGAGAACCATCACCACCAATTCCTGCAGTCAGTGTGATAATCAGGTGGGTTCCAGTTCAGAAATTGGTTTGTTCTACCCTTTAAGTGTTCTGGATCAAAGACCCATCTGTGCCTCCTCTCTAAAAGCAGTGGAAGAATGTTATCTTGACTTCCCAGGCATCGCTGGCCCTGCTAAAGCAACTCTGCCCCTTCTGGCACCCTCTCACAAAGGAGATGGAGTTTGCAGCCACCAAGAGCACAGCAATGCCAGCACTGAGTGATGCAGGAGCCGTACGTGGGGGCTCAGCAGCAAGTGAGGCTCTGGGAGATGCTCACCAGGAACCCAGGCAGGACTCTGTCTGCAGCCTGTGTTGGGATTCAGCAAAAACACCTCCACAGAGGAAAATGAAACACTTCAGGCCCAAAGAACCAGGGCTGCATCTTGCAACATTATTTGGGGTCGTGCCAAGCAGCCCTAGTGAGCAGCACAGGCGATGGATTACTGAACCATGCACCACATGAGAAATGAGTGATGCACCTTCATGTGAGAGGCAGGGCTGATGGTTTCTGTATTAGTTCCACTGAGCCATATTCGCCCACCACACTCTTCCCCTTGTGCCTAGGAAATCACATCCCATCCTGCCTTTTTTCCATAACAGATCCTATTTGTGTTTTTGGTGTGCAAAGCAAAGATGTATAGAGCTTTTGGAGATGCCTACATTCTATCTTCACAGCTGTCAAATCCACTGTCTGCAAAGCAGGTGTTATTTTTACCACATGCTCTCAAGGAAACAGCTTCCCCGAGCTATGGTTTTCAAGAATGCAGCCATAATATTTCAAATATGTGTACTATCATCATGACAAGCCTGTCAGTCAGTCTGTCTCGGGAGCAGCTTTATTTTTCCTGCATTAGCTGTGCTGTGATCAGACCTGAGAGCCTCAATGTGGCAGACGNAAAAAAAAAAGGCAGTGAAAACCCAATTCTTGCCAAGTTTCCTTGCATTCATCACAAAACCCTTGGGAAGAGGAGCTCTCGCAAAAAAATCTGTTATTGTGGTTAGAGAGGCTTCATCACCGTGGTAGCCCCTGCATAAGACCTTCTTCAATGGGTAAGTAAGGGAAGAAAAGGCTTTGTGCATGGATAGGATGGGATGTGCATACAGGGGCATGAAGTGTGTAAGGATAAAACATCAGCCCCCCTGGTGAAGTCATCCATGCCCATGCAAAGAAAACACAGGCTGCTCCTGAAGGTAAGCATTCCTATTTTTCACCCTTTTGTTTATTTTACAGTTCAAAGCCTAACACAGGGAACAGCAAGACCCATTTCATATGGGAGTGAAACCAGAGATCCTGCAGCAGCCAGGGCTTCCCTCCCCTCCACAATGCCACGAGGGGAAACATCGAGCATGCAAACTGATGGAAAACTTGCAAGAAAGTCTTCAGCCACCTTCCAGCCTGGCCCCACTAGTCAGGAGCCTGTATCACAGAGGAAGAGGGAAACCCCAGCAGAGATTAACAGATTCCTTTTCCATGCAGGCACTTTTAATGAAAGATGCTTCCTGAAAATCTCTAAAAAACAGGTTACGAGTTGTTTCAGATTTTGGGAGATTGATACAGCCTGTGTTCAGAAGTGAAAGGCACAATAAGCCTGTTGCTGTTCCCACTGACACGTGTGGGATGCAGTACTCCATTAATTCTGCTCATCTCCAGCATTTGTATCCAGAATTAGCACTCCTCACTGTTCTCTGCTGGTATCACCTTGGAGTAACTCCAGCAGAGCCATTCATCATGTAAGCAGCCAGGCAAGGATACAACACTGGCTCATAACACAAATACATATTTGTATTGACAGGAGGAAAAGCGACACGCACACCATCCAGTCTCCGTGTGGGACTGGGGAATGCTGAGAGTGCTCAGCTCTGGCTGTATGGGGAAGGACACTGGCCATGACTGATCTGACAGCACACGGATTAGGGCAAAGCAGAACTCAATTAGGGGCCTCAGTAGCCCTTGTCATTCTCAAGAGAACAAACCGTAACTCTGATTAACAGTGTACATGCAGGGCCCGGCAGTATGGACAGCTAACTGTGCTTGGCAGTCACCTCAGGTTGTGATAGAGGCTGTCAGGTGTGTCAGACAACTCCCTCCGGCTGCCTGAAGGCACAGAGGAGCAGTGTTGCCCCTACAGCAAACCACTTTTTATCCCGTTAAACTCTGCCACAGAGGCATCGGCTCACCAGGCACAGTAGCTGTGCCAGAGAGCTCTCAGGAGCTGTAAGGGATGCAGAGTAACACTGCACCTCTGAGCTCAGCTCAGGTGCTGTCCTGGTTCTGGCTGGGACAAAGTTAACCTTCTTCCTAATACCTGGTACAAATCTGTGTTTTGAATGTAATGTGAGAATAATGTCAGTAATACCCTGATGCTGTACCTGATGCTAAGTAGTGCTTACCCCAAGTCAAGGAATTTTCAGTCTCCCATACTCTGACAGGAGCCGGGAGGGAGCAAAGCTAGGACAGCTGACCCCAGCTGCTCAGGGGGATATTCCATACCAAACATCCTCATGCCCAGTATATAACCTGGGGGTGTTGGCCCGGAGCCACCAATCGCTGCTCAGGGACAGGATGGACATCAGTCAGCAGGTGGTGAGGAGCTCTGTTGTGCATTTCTTGTTTGTCTTAGGGCTTCTTCCTCTCTCTCCCCCCACTCTTTCCATTACAATTACTATTATTGTTATTATTATAATATTAGATCTTGTTTCAATTAGTAAACTGTTTTCATCTCAACCCATGAATTTTACTTTATTTTTCTTCCGAAAATGGTGCAAGAGGAAGGGGAGAGGGTGAGCAAGCCAAGTTGCCAGCTGGGGTTAAATCACAACAGACGTCTTAAGGGAAAAAAACCATCTTTGGTCCTTGTATGTGGAGCACATGTTACGTGACACCATGAGCAGCTGGAATGGAGATGTTCACTGGTGTCCACATGTGTGCCTGATAAAAATGGCCTCATCAAAGCCTGGAGCATCAAAAAGCAGAATGATGACCCAGGTCACCTTTTTATTTTTGGGATACAAAACCAAGCCAAAGACAAGGGGGCCAAATGCCAAACCCCTCAATTTGCCTCCCACTTGGATTCGTTTCTCTTGGTTCCAAGTAGTTGAGCACAATATCCAGAGGTGAATGTTGCCACAACCCCCTCAAACTAGTATTTCTACCTGTGCAGAAGCAAAATGCAGTTCGTGATTCAGCGTTGTGAAAGGGATTGTGTGATGAGCAGCAGACCCAGGGAACCCCTTCCAGCGCTTGCCGTGCTTTTGTGGGAGCTGTGCACTGAGGGAAGGCTCCACCCACGGGTGGAGAGGGCTGTTACTTCCCCAACACACCTTGGCTAACATCTCCACTTAACCTCCTCCCTGCTTCTTAATCCTGCTACACCTCCTTCCAGAATGAAAAAGCAATCATTCACTGCTGCAGGTGTGTATTTCCATCTCATCACTCCACCAAACCTCCAGACTGCCTTCCCCCACCTGCCCAGCTCTCCCCAGATGGTGCCAGCGTTGCATCAGTGGGTGTTTTGACACCAAGCAGGGCCAGCCACAAGGACCAAAAGGAGATAAAACACAAAGCATGACCCTAGACTGTAAAGACATACAATTCTGGGCAAAGACCATCGAGCAGAGCATGACACGGAGATATCAGAAGAACTGGAGGCTGAGGCGCCCTTGCAAACGAGCGATGGTGAGGGCAGAGCGAGGAGGGCTCTGTGAATAATCACATGTTTTTATTCTTTCCCCACAGATCCAGCGTGTCACATAATCACCCGAA
Organism: Dryoscopus gambensis; assembly: GCA_013389985.1. Taxonomy (NCBI): domain Eukaryota; kingdom Metazoa; phylum Chordata; class Aves; order Passeriformes; family Malaconotidae; genus Dryoscopus; species Dryoscopus gambensis. The sequence goes on along the minus strand of WEIT01037269.1, from coordinate 117,033 downwards.
GAGTGGATAGCTTTATCTACCTTTTGCAGCTGCCAGGCAGAGTCTGTGTAGCAACATTACCCCCTACAGTTCAACACGAGGTTCCCACCTTCCCCAAGCTCTCGGCACAGCACCCGGTTTGGCTTATTTTAAGCCACTGAGGAAACTTCTTACTTTAGTTTAAATCTATTAAACCTGTGCATGTGTGGGAAACTCCTGGAGGAGGCAAAAGGAGCAGGCAAGTCAGCAGTCTGCAAAGCCTAATTACTGCAAATAAATCTTGAAAAAACATAATACACTGATAGCTGAAGTAAATTCCTATTTGCACTTTCTGCTTGTTTACAGATTTTTGTTCACATATTTTCTACAAAAATGGTGATTTTTTTTCCACCTTACCTAATGTTTTCATCTGCTATTTGAGAAGAACATGAAACGTCTTGAAAGATGGAAAAATTTGCTTGAAATTTCAGATTTGGGAAGTTTATTGAGAAAAAGGTACATTCGTATACGGAAAGTTGTCTCAAACAATTTTTTTATTAAGCACAAACTTTAAAAGTGAACCTACAATGCTGCTGGCTGATGGGGATGATGTCCCACTCTTTCTACAAGTCTCAGGGGTTCCATTCCTGTGGCTCTTGCAGGGCTTGAGGTATTCCTGAGTGGCTATTCTCATCCTGTTTTCCTTTTTCTACATTTTCTTAAACACGAGGAAACAAAATAGATCTGCTGGGGTTTTTTTTTTGTTGTTGTTTTGTTTTTTTTTGTTTTTTTTTTTTGTTTTTTTTTTTTTGTTGTTTTGTTTTGTTTTGTTTTTTGTTTTTGTTTTGTTTTTGTTGTTGTTGTTGTTTGTTTTTTTGTTGTTTTTTTTTTTTTTAATACCATAAACTTGTGAAGACCAGAGCACCTTTAAAAGGGGATGGAAACACATTTAAATGTTAATGGGTATTAAATTTAAGGCAACACTTCAGAGAGTGGTGCCTTTAAATGTGGATGATGCAGCACAGACACCTGACTCTGTAAAAGCTGAAGTTGACTTTTTTGGGCTCATTTGCACTCCTGGGCTGAATTACAGCAAATCAGTGACAGCCAGGGCACACACAGTTACCTTCACGTTTCTCGCAGTTTATCATTTAATGCTGTAAAATGTTTGATCTTATTTATTATCTATAAAATTCCAGGAGATTTTGAAAGGTTCAGTGCCAAGGCACCCGTCCTGGAGCGGCACAAAGGTCCAGAGGAGGAGGAGGATGCTGAGTCTTCAATCCCTGTTCCCAAAAGCCTGCCCTGATGGCCCAGTGATGTGCAGCAGGGTGCATCCCTGCCCTTCCCACATGGAAACCTGCACTGCTGAAGCCGCTTTCCTTCCCATCCTGAGTGGGCAAGCGACTCCATCATCTCACCTGTGATGATGGAGAAGGGAAGCAGCTCTGTGTGAATGCACCTGGTGGGTGGTGGCATCATCACAGAGGAGCCAGTGTTGCATTTTGCAGGGTATCACACACAAATTGCAGCTCATATGAGGAGTGGGCAAGAGGTTTCCTCAGCCAGGTGCAACAACTTCATACGTACCTCACACAAAAACAGAGGCTTGGAAAATTATTAAACAGAAACCCTGAAACTGCAATCAGAATCTGAATGGATGCTAGGCCAAGAGGAGTAAATGATCACTTAGCACTGATCGCTCTGTGGCTTTCCCTTCGCTGCTATTAAAAGCATATTTGAGAATCCCAAAGAATTCAGTTTCCAGAACAATTTCATGTGTCCTGCCCCCATAATCATGCTTATATTCAATCAGCACGGACCAGGTGACAAGTGTGAGAATTTTCTTGCTGGGAGTGGAAGGCTACAGGCAAAGCCTCTGCAGACACAGCTTTTAATGGATCTTCTTAGATCACTGCAACCCTGTGCTTGGGGCTATCTGATTTTCGTTTAAAAGCACCTTATCTTGACTTAGTAGTGAGGTATCAATTTTGGCTGCAGGTTGCTTTCAGCCATGGCATCAAACTCTGTGGTATTTTGTTTGGAAGGAAGGACATATTCGTTATCCAAAATAGGAATATATCTTCTGCAAGATGCTGCATTTCGGGGTTCATGGGGCAGATAACAGAGTTTGCTGTGCAAACAGCGCTGCTTAAACCAAGTGCTCTGTTTCCCAAGAAGATTAAGGGAATAGATCAGAATTCAGGGAGTTTAAACTCATCTGGTTTTCTCTTCCATTACAGAATCCCTGGTGGCAATGCCCAGTTGCAATTACTCTGAACATACGATTGCAAGGAATCCCATGTTTCTCCATCACGCTTTTGACTTCCTTGGAGATCTTGAAGGGGGAGCACAGAGCTAAGACCTCTAGAGGCACCTCTGGAGGCACATCTAGGCATTCATAGATTAATCCCTTAAGAAAAGCTTCGGGCCAAGAGTGCCAAACACTGTATCAGAAACCAGGGTTCCAGTCCCAGCAGCAGTTCTGCAACTCAGGCTGTATCTGTCTCACTTCCTGGATTGGGGTAAGCATCAAGATACTCATCCCAGGAAGAGCAAAAAGAAACCTGTGAACTCTTTTAACTTGAGCTTGAGGTTTTGGGGTTTTTTTCCCTGAGTCTGTTGTTGCTGCTGCTAATTATATTTCCTTTTCCACCTAAACTGCCATAATTCTGATTATTACTGTGATGAAGTGAAGGTGGAAATGCCAGCATCCCCCAGGGCTGACACTGAGTGTTTCACACAGCTGTTGCAAGGCTGGATACCTGTCCTGGGCTCTTCTGGCACAGCAGTGAGGACCAGCACTCAAAAATATTTGGATTGAGCCCTGGGTGGGTTCATAATGTCCCAAAAGACCAAAAAGAAACAAGCTGCTACTCGGTGTTCAGCTGATCCTCAAATTACTCCCATTTCCAGCCCACTTGCTCCCCTGTGCAGAGGGTGTGAGAATGAGCAATGGTTTCTGAGCAGTGCCAGAGCACCCCAGACACCTCGGATTCATGTTACATATCAGCACTAACATTAATGCTAAAAATGAGGTCTCAGGGCAGGTCTTACTGTCTCAATGACAGTAAGAAATGAGTCTTACCAAACCCTTACCAAAGAAATTTGAAGCTCTGTGTTCTAAGGAAACCAAAGATTTAAAGCTCTGAAATCCTGCTCAGCTTCACAAGACCTGCACAAAAAGAGCACGGAATCACAGATTATGCCAAGATAGAAGGGACCCACAAGGATCATTGTAGTCCAGCTCCTGGCACCGGACACCCCAAGAGTGACACCATGTGCCTGAGAGGATTGTTCACACTCGTCTTGAACTCTGTCAGGTTGGTGCCGTGACCGTCTTCCTGGGGAGCCTGTTCCAGTGTCTGACTACTCTCTGGGTGAAGAACCTCTTTCTAATATCTGACCCAAATCTCCCCGGACACAACTTCATATCATTCCCTTCAAAACCAATTTCACATGCTAAAGAGATGCCAAGTAATTATCGTAAGACAGTGCGGCACAGCTGCCTCAAGTTCCTGTGTGATCAGCATATTTTAAGGAGAGTTTTGCAATGCTGTTTCTGGATGTTGCAGTCACAGGAGAGCCCTGGGGACCCACAGCACACCTCCTGCCACAGCTGGGTTCCACCATCTCCTTCTCAGCATGCAAGCCCCCACTTGCAGCAGCCTCTGGGATCCTTCAGGATCTGTACCCTGCCTATTCTCACTCCATCTTACATCAAGAACCCCACAGTGGGAGTTCTTTTGTAGACTATGGGAAAATAGGGTCATATTCTGCTTGTGCTTGTGCTGGAGTGGGCATTTCCACCAAGGACTGCCCAAATCCAGCGCTGCAGTCATGTGGATCAACCCCCTGGCCACAACCAGTTTGAGTGGTTGAAGGTGCCTGACGCCTGAAGGTGTCTGCTCAGATGTGCACAAGAGGACGCAGCTGCCAAAGCATAGGGCTGTAGAGCCCTTTGAGAGACCCTAGACATTTTCTAGGAGAGATCCGACACATTTTCGTAGAGCTTTTTAATTGAACTCTGTAGGAGACCTAAAACGTCCTGGGTCAGCACCTGGGAGCTGGGTGAGGTACCTTAGGTCAAATGCATGCCCAGGTTTAGGTGACCTAATTCTTCACGAAGGATGAAATTCATCTTGAAGATCAAGAGACCTAAGTCAAAGAATCTTCGTGTAGGTGCTGAGGTGAGCAGGGCATCTCGTTCCCACCACTATCAGTGGACATCAGGAGTCTGACTCCACTGCTCAAATGCAGGAATCTGGTGTACTCTGAAATGCTGTAGGGTGTCCCTTCTGGACTTCAGCTGGCACTCAGAAGCTCATGGCTCTCACATGGGTTATAAGTGGACGTCTCAGATATCCTGGGATATACTGGATGTTAAAAGATGCCTACAGGAGGACAGTGGATTGAGTGCTGGATCCCCCTCATGTAACAGCACCTCAGCATTTTCCTCATCAACACCCACACACAGACACACACCAAGGTGAGTGTGTCTTAATTCAAGAGCCAGACCCCATCCAGAGGTTTTATGTTGATCTGCAGATCACAAAAAACATTCCTTTGCTACTCACGTAGCTGCTTGTGCCATGATGTCCCTGCACTGTACTTACAAGGGCACCACAGGCTGCACCCCAGCCTGGTGGAGGTTCCACACTGATGTTTACAGGATCAGGAACATGGCCCATGCAAAGACCAAATATAAGCCCCTTACCCCTGCACCCAGAGGCAAAACAGCATTAAGCACTTTAGAAATGCCTATGAATTCTATGCTGATACAAAGATGTCAAGTAAACAATACAGAAAAAAAGGATAGTTTTGTTGCCTGTTGTTTTGAATTTATAGGAGACATCGCACAGACCACCAGGAAACACTGACAATTAATTATGTCCAAAATATGTGCTTGGAATTTTTTAGAACCTACCTAAAAATGAAAACAAAAGGCTTTTCGCCCTCAAAACAAACACAAAATGCTATCTAGTGTTGACTCTTTGCTACTGCAGTCTCGCATAACTATTTCTGAATTAAACAAAATGAGCTGTGGAGCGTTAAGGGTCTCAGCATCTCCTCATGCTCAGGATACAGGACCTTTGTCCTGTTTCAATGTCCACTCTGAATTTCAAAGACCATATAAAGCTAGCATATTGCAGGATTTCCTCCTCGCAGAGTAAAACTGAAGCAGGGAAGTAAGAATGGGAAGAGAGACGCAGAATTAAAGATCTAACCAGCTGCTGACCCAGGCATCAGTACTGGCTTAGCTGTACTTTTGACTTAACACAGCACAGGATCATCTCTAGCTAGAAAACATCCATAATTTTTAATATATTCTACCTGTGTGCAATGTAACATTGAATTGCATGAACTGTTTATATTAAAGTACTGGAATATATATTTAACAATAAATATCTGCATTTAAAGCAGAAGGGAATGAATGGCAATGGACTGAAGATCTATGGGGTTCAGATCAATACTTAATATTTATTTTATGTGTTAGTTTTAAAGAAAAAAAAACTCTCTTGCAAGTATTTGTGGTTTCCATTCTGACGTCTGAGTTAATTAAAGATCAGATCCTGCCTCCACAGCCTCTCCTGCAAGAGAGCTCCTATGCGAGGCTGCTTTTCCACCAGCAGTTTTTCTGCCCATCAGCCCGACATTATGACATCTCAGCACGTACAAAAACATCTTCTTTAAATTGCCATCAGCCTTGCCTAAGACGGATCAAAACACCTCAGCTTCCCCCGTGTGATGTGTCTCAGAAATGTCACTTCTATCCTCAGCAGGTGACGCCCCAACTAACAGCTTCCATGTCCTTCCAGGGGGAGGGAGCAGAGGGAGGGAAGGGGGAGAGGAGATGGCAGCAGCCATTAACATGACTGCTCACGTGCTGAATTTGCTTTCTGATGCCAAATTTTCCTTTGCTGGCTCTGTGAGACACGCCATATACTGCTTGTGGCACATATAGCTGCCACTGCCCTGCCTGTGAGCTCTGAAGGGCTCACAGGATTTGGGGTTCTTGGACTAGACAGCATCAGCTCAAGCTTTGGCCACAACAATTTTTTTAAAGAGTTTTTAATGTGCCTCATGGAAGTGTATTAGTTTGTAGTCAGAAAACTGCAAGTAAAGGCTCAGAAACACTTTTCTTCCAAAATGCAGTTTTCTTCCTGATGTAAAGGCAGAATGGACTGTGCACGACAGACACCGGTCAGGTTTCTGTTGTTATACTGAAAACACAAATGTGTGGTGAGAAGTATAAACACCTGTGGGTCCAAGACCCCTCTCCTATCCCAGAAATGGATCAGTGAAAGAGCCAGTGGATCCCAGCAGAGAAAATGTCCTGTTCTACAGCTGCAGGGGGGAAATATTCAAAGCTCCTGGAGAAGACCAAAGGGTTTGGGAAAAGCTCCTGGCCAACAGGAGGGAGCACAGACAGGCAGCAGGAGCCTGCCAGGGCACACACCGGCCAGCCCTGGCGCGCCAGCAGCACACGGTGTCCAACATCTCTCACATCAGAGAATTAATTCTTCACCAGAACTTGGTGTTCTGTAAGCTTTGGGCATGGATGCCACAGCACAGACAGAGGGCAAGGATAACCCACAGACTGAGCTGGGGCTGTGGTACCAGCACAGGAGCATAAGGGGAGATATCATTTCACTTCTGTCTGAAAGCAGGAAGATTTAACTGGGACAATCACGATATATTTTATTCCTGTGCTGGACTGGTAAAGAGGTAGCAGCCAGTCCTCATAATGTGATTTCACTGCTACTTGTTCCAGCTCCCGGGGTCATGCAGTTCTGGACAAATGTCAGCTACTGCTAAAAAAAGAGCTCCAGGATCTAGCCCCTGCAGAAAAGAGTCTTTTAAAGGGTAACCCTAAAAGGCTGGAAAACCAAAGGCAAATAAAAACTGTTGTCCAAGCCATAGCACTTATCCTCTCTTTTTTGTATTGATCTCCAAAGGTGAGATCCATGGCATTCTAACTCTGTGGGGTGGCACTAGGAGAGGAGAAGCCATTGGGGCTCTAAGGCTGGCTGGGGAAGAATGTTACAAACCCTTGCTCTGGGACCCCATTTTGCAGCTCTGGTTGAAGGCATGCTCCAGCATTGGATAAAAAGACATGTCACAGTGAATGGTTATTGTCTAACAAAAATACACGTGATAGTCACCCCTGCATGAAAAGCAGAAAGGTGCAGTAACACTTCAAAGGATCCTTCACGACAATGGCATGTTCCAGGCTCTTGGAAGTTGATTCAAAGGCAACAAACTGTCTTGTTGATGCCTTATCCAGCTACCTAGAAACAGAGACTAGACAGGAATAAGGGAATAAAGGTGGCTATTTATTTGAAAAACCTTCCAAGGTACACCCTGGGGAGCCAGAGGCTACATCCAAAGTGGACCCAAGATGGACGACGAGTCACGAGTTCTTCACACTTTTATAGGTTTGGTCCATTTGCATATCAGCATAAATTCACCAATTAAAACTTTAGCTAATGATGTAATTTCCTGAATTTCTCCACCTCTCTGGAGGCCCTAGTTTACACCTTTGGGCCTAGGACAATCTGAGTGTCCTTGAATAACAAGCTCGGAGAGGCTTTGCTATGTCTAACCGGCCTTAGAGAACAGCAGCTAGCAGGCTGCAAGAAACTTCACAGTTACACACTAGGCAATACAGGATTTGAAAAATATAGAAGTTAAAACCTAAGGCATCATTGTCACAGGATGTGATTTCCCACCGAGGCACAAGAATCCCTGGGGTGAATATGGGAAAGGAAATATCCTGAGCAATAATAACACAGGCTTCACACCCCAGACAGAGGCACTGCTTCAGTACGTGTGAACCGATCCCCTGGACCGTGATTCTGAGCCTTTACAGCACAGAAAGGCACCATGGAAAAAGTCTCTTTGAGCTGCAGACTTGCACATCTTCTGAGGGGAGGGAGGCAGTGAAAAGGAAGGTCTGTGCCAAAGTCTCAGTGTTCCCCTCACCAGTGCGGTCCCAGTTTCAGGTGGGTCTGTGCAGCACACAGACACTCATTCTGGTTCCAGGGATAGAATCAAAGGATCATAAAATTGTTAAGGTTGGAAAAGACTTTTAAGATCAGCAAGTCCCACCATTAACCCAGCACTGTCACGTTACCATTAAATCATGACCCCCAGTGCCACTACCACATAATTTTTGAATGCTTCAAGGTGTGGTGAATCCACCGCTTCCCTGAGAAGCTTATTCCAATGCCTGCCCACCCTTTCAGTGAGGAAACTTGTCCTAATATCCAGTCTAAACCCCGCCTGGTGCAACTTGAGGCCGTTTGAGATGCTTGGCAAAGAAATAGCACCTGGAGCATGCCCATCATGGGCGAGCACAGACTTTTTTCATTCCTGAGCTTCTGTACCATACACAGTGACTGCTGCTGGTGCAGATACAGGTCTCACCTGTTTGATGCAGTCCAATACTCCAGCTACATCAGGAGTTCTCCAGCTTAGATAGGTCAATTAACTATATCGTGTCCTTAGTCAGTGTAGGTATGGTGGCAAACATGGGCCAAAGGGACCTTGGAAGAGGTTCTGAATTGCCCACGTACAAGATGAACCTCCCCAGCCGATATCCTCCAGCCCTTTCCCTACTTCTGTGTTTTGTCTCCACTCACTTACTGTTCTCCTTCTCCTCTTTCATTCCTGAGAAATCCCCAGGGTCTGGCAACAAACCTGCTGCTCCTGAGAGCTTTGCTTTTCCCCCGTTTCTGCCACCAGGGAAGCTCATCCCATTTGGGTAAAACCTGAAATATTGACACACGAAATGCTTTAAAGGAACTACCTCAAGTGCCTGTGGGAAGTACCCTGAGCTCAAGAGCTTTATTCTGAGAGATGTTTTCCAACAATTTTAAACCCTCCCTTGCTAACAAAAAGGTCAAAAACCCAACCTGAAAACACCTTTCTGCAGCGGTAACACAACCTGAGGGTGGTTCATATCACCCTGAGACCAGAGCACAGTTCCCAACCCCCTTCACTGGGGATTAAGGTCTTTACCTGGGCCTTGAGCACCGCACTCACAGCATGCCAAAGTCAAAGAGAAGACATTGGGTTTGAAATAGCTATTCCTTATCCCAGGCTGACACTGCACAACGGTACCGAGCATCCTGACACCTCAGTTTCACAAGTCACTGGTTTTCTGCTAATTTCAGAGCATTTTAGCACCCTTCTCCCTTAGGAAGCCCTTTCTTTTGACTGCTCTTTTGCTACATTTCTGGTTTTTTAAGCTTGTCACTGATACACTCTCTTGGGGGAGAACTGAAAAATGAAGCTTGTTGTGGAAGGTTTAGGAGGAGGAAAGGATGACAAAGGTATGATCCTGCCCAGGAATTTTCTTTCACTCCTTATTGCCTACCAAACCTGTGGTGGTCTGGCGGCAGAAACTGGCTGCTCTCAGCTCACATCCCGCTGCTCTTTGGGTACAGATTTTATAACGGAAAAATCCTGCAAATAACAAAACCTTGTGAAGGCAGCTACTTACTGAAAGAGAATGAGTCACTGTGTTTACCCCGCAGACTGTGATGTGAAAGACAAGAAGCCACAAAAGGTCACAGAGGAGTTGTCTCCGTGCCACTTATTTTGTCTGTTCCTCCGACAAAGGCAAAGCCATCTGCGGTACAAGCAATGAAGCGGTGATGACCAAAAGATTTCAAAAGGACATATGAAGAGTGCCAAACACTCTTGATAAAAAAGCGAGTGAACAAGGGGAGTCACACAGCTCTTTGTGTAACCTTTACTCCGCTGTTAAGCGCGCCAGTTTATAGCAATTATGGAAGAGCCACTGATTGTATTATAAATGTAATGACATTAGCAGGACTGTCACTGTGTTTGTAGCAACAGTCGTGAAATTAATTTTTTTCTTCATTAAGGAGATCCTTATTTGCATGATTAAAATGTCAGCCCAGATAAATGCATGTGCCGGAGAATGAATCACTGAGCAAAAATGCCACCTGCCAAGCCCTGAGAATAGGACAAATAAACAAGCAGCGAGGAGCAGCTCAAAACTTGATCCAGCTCCCAGTGGGAGCCGTTCCATCATCCTCGGGAGCGGCAACAGGCTCCAAGCGAGCGCCAAGGCGAGGGGGCTCAGCCAAGAAACAGCTCAAATGCTTGGGATTTTTGCTTTGGCCACACTCAGCTATTACAGAAGGGAAAACTAAAGCCTAATAAAAACAGACTGCTGTGGATTAGAGAGTACAAAAATCTACTCCCATGAAAGAAAGCAAAATACATGCTATCCAAACTCACTCCTGTCCTACTATTTGATAAATGAAAAGCCCAGTCATGACCCCTTTAATGTGGCTGAAACTCATCAACTCTGCCTGCTACTGCAAATCAACAGTTTTTGGCATCAAAACATTTGATGCATGTTTTGGCATCAAATTTCCTATTTACCTTCAAGCTCCACTCAAATACTTCCTAAAGGAGATGAATCCACACCAAAAAATGTGCTCTTGTAAGAAGTTCCAGGCTCAGAAACTGACTTACAGCTGTCCCCGAAAGTGCTGGATCCCAAACGACAAAATCGAGAATAACTGTGCAAAGATCACTAAGTTGCTTTCCTTTTCGCCTGAAGTTGAGAAGGGAAGCTGAAAAGATAACAGGGTGTCAAGGAGATAGCAGATTTTATCGGGTTTAAATAGCTCCTGATGTTGCAAGAGTATTTTCACTGATAATTAAAATCATGACCCCCAAAAGGATAGGAAAAAAAAAGGATAAGAAAAAGGTACTATTTTAAATTGAGTTACTCCTTTTAAAGTTCATAGAGACTCTTAATATCTGTTTTTATCTGTTTCTCATGGCAAATTGCATGATTTGGACTTTTGTCCATTTTAGAAAATACAAAAAAAGTAAATTACGTATTTCCTTAAAATTCCATGGAAATATGTATGTTATTCAAAATGCTGGAATTTGATACAGTGAAAAAAATCTAATTTGGCTTTTTATTTTGTTTTATATCACTTGAAAACATTAAAGGTTAAATGCAAAGTCATCTAGCAAAACAGAACAGTTCACTCTGGAAAAGTAAAAACAAAAGGCTTCAGAGGCGGTGCAAGGCTGTGTCCATAAGGACCCATGGGAACAGCCCAAAAGAAAATGTCTTAAACCAGTGCATTTCAGTGAAACTCTATTTGAAAATTAGCACTTCCTAGAAAATAACCTCTCAGACATCACCTGAGCAGCTCAGCATCAGGCCACACGCCCCTCCTGGGGAGCAGAACTGCCCTGCGGAGTGACTCAGTGACAGGACAGGCAGGACAGGCAGGACAGGCAGCTGCCAGCTCAGGATGAGCTGCCAGCTGATCACAGCTGAGCTGAGGAGGCACCAGCCCACTGGAAACCTGCACTGTCCCCTCAGCCTCCTCATCTTCCTGAGCAGATCAATACAGCTGGCATAAAATCCTTCTTCTGATCTTCATCAGAGCAGAATATCCTCATCAATACCAGTCTATATTGTGCTTGACTTAAAAAGAATATGCTCCAAATGTACTTTAACACAGAAGTCTTTTTATTTTTAACTACTCCCCTGAATCAAGTCTTTGTATGTTACAAAAATGTTAAGGATATTTCTAATATACCTCAGTCTAGAATGAACCATGCAAATCATCTGAATCAGATATCTCTTAAGATTCCATAAGAAAACTGGCTATTTTTGTAAAAGTTAGGAAAGAACTGTCAGTTTCAAGTCCTGAATACTAATTTGCATGTACCAATTTATTTATAAAAAGACAAACTTCAGTCCACCACCATGAAACACCGCACGTGGGATGGAATAAAAATAAGGCAGAAGGCTCTAACCAGGGGACACAAACCACAGAATATAGCTCAGATCTCAGGTTTTCATAAGGATGAAATGCTATAGCTGGACTGGGAGGAGACAAGGGTTTTGCCAGTCACGTAGCTCAGTCTTGCAGAGAGTAAGATGATTCAGGGTCAGACGCAAGATAATGGTTCTTCATTTCCAAGATAGTGCAGAGACTCCTGTCAGCCTCATCAGGCTTTCGTGAACCTCAGGTTGCAGAAAGAGGAGTGGACAGGAAACTCAAAGTGGCTGTAAAACCAAGACTGACACGGCTTTACCCAAGACCTTTATCCTGTAATAACTTCTGCTGCTGCCATGGCTTTCCATCAGAAATGAGTGGGGAAGGGCCAGCTTTCACAAACACAGCCCCCACTGACTTGTAGCCCAGGAGCTGTACAGCCCAATTCAGCACATTTGTGGATCATGGACAGTCTTTCCTGTAATTTCATGGAGCCTTTAGATGAGACCCTGTGCTTGGGCAGGTGTAGCAGAGGCAAAGCAAGGTAAGAATACCATGGGAAAGGGAAAAATGGCAGTTTTTGCTAGACCTTCTGGGTTTCATATTGAATTAAACATACTCCCATCACTGCAGGAGAGCTCCAGCTGCTGCACCAAGAGCCTCTCCCATAAGATAGGGCATGGGGCTGGCACGGGGAGGGAGAGGCAGTCGGATGGAAGGTGCATGATCATGTTTCATCCCCTGAGGGAGTCATCACATCACCAAGGAGCTGGGGAAAGCCTTTTTGGCCCAATGTTTGATACAGAGAAAACCCTGCCTCACACAGGGCAAAGCAGAGAGACCTTCGTTCTGAACCAGTTCCTTACATGCAGGCAAGGTCTTGGCTGTGGAGCTAAACAGCCTTTCCACAAAGACCCCAGGGATTTAGGGGAGCTGCTGCCTTTCCAGGTGCATTAACTCTTTGCTATCATCTTCTTCAACATCATGGCTTTGCACTCTGAACTCCTGCTGGGTCCAGTTTTCAACCTCTGCCTCTTCCTCTGCTTCAAGCCCTGCTGCTGCTGCTGCTGCTGCTGAACCAACTGATGCTGAAGCCAGCATCTCACTGTGTGATAAAGAGAAGTTTTTTACCTCTTCAGGAAATAAAAAAGAGCTCCAGATGTGGACTTCACCAGTGCCAGATTTGGTGTTAGTCAACATCAGCACAGGGCCTCCGTAAGACCCTACCCTTGACCTACCAAAGTGAGCTTCTCTCAGCAGGATCCGATTGCAAAACTCACCACAGAGTACATGAGGAAAAATTCCTGAGTCTGAGGAAAGACTACTGACAACATGAGCTCCACAAAAGGCTTGCTCTCTCTTTCCTCTGCCCTTCCCAGCAGAATTTGATTCCTGGCTTTGGATCTTTGGTGTTCCCTGCCAAAGACAACGTCTGAATCCTTGTGTGCCCTGTGGCTCCTCTTGGCATCCTGGATCACGGGCTTGCCTGCTGGAGAGACATGAGCTCATCCTCCTCTCCTGCCTTCACAATGGGATTCTGATAGCTGCAGACCGGTTTGCATCATCTTACACCGAGATGACTCTGACAGACATCCAGGGAACTGCTCTGCACTGTCAGGGGCTCCTAGCCCAGTTCCCAGCTCTGCAGGATCCTGGATGTACCTTTAACCACCACCAGTTACTTCTGCCCTGAATGTTATTTTTGACAGAGTGTTTCAGGATGTGAGATTTGATACTATCTTCTGCTGCTGTCACACAAAGTGGTAGGAAAGCCAACAAATCCTTATTACTTATTGGTTTTCAGCTAAGTTCAAATCAATTTGTATTACAGAACGCTGGACGTATATTTAATTATTGCATCCTTCCTGACACCAGACAGATGGAGGGATTTTTATTAGTATTGTGGCATTTATGCTGAAAAGTTTTGCAGCAACTTTGCAAAGGAAGGAAGAGCAATAGAGTGATACACAGGACCTCAGATGATGCAAAAGAAAGCAACAGTGCAGAATAAAAAACAATTGGTTAAACTGCATAATATAAGAAAGGAAAAAGCCATAATTAAACACTCAATTTGCAAGTTATTACCACTGCCAGCCCTGGATCTCTGGGAGGAGGGGCCCAAGCTGTGAAGTTATCTGCAAAATCCCAGTGAAGTTATCTGAAAAACCCCAGTGAAATTAGTAAGAATTTATAAAAGCATCCTTTCTCCCAGGTGTAGCTCTGCTGCCTGGGCTCCCTGGGAACCCCCTATTTCACCTGCATCCCCTGTTTCTCCTAGTTCCCCGTAAGTGCCTTTTCTGAATTTTAAACTGTGCACTCTGCAGTCACAGACTTTTTCCTCCACTGCTGCCACAATACGAGGCACACAAGCACATTCTCTAAAACTAGTTAAGTTAGGGGAAAAAAACTGTAATAACATAAAACCTTTCCTTGACCTTGCTGAATACTTGGATCAACATCTAATTGCAAAATGTTGCATGTTTCCCTAGAGACCAAACAAATAGGAAGAAAAGCCACTGGATTGTGAAGGCTGGCAAAGCTATCTGCCATCTGCAGAAATTCAGCTGGGCCTCCAGCAGATAACAACAGAAGACAATACCTTGATTTTCCTTGTTTTTCTCTCTTCTTGCACAATGGAATAGCTTTTCCACTTAGAACTTGGGTCTCTGTTAGTCTGACTGAGGACATATTTTCCTGGGACCCTGCTATTGTGAAATGCTGAAACCGATCTCTTCTGTGTATTCGTGGTAAAAGTCAACATCATCTTGAAATTCCAGACCAGAATAATTGCCTCTGGTGCTAAAAATGATCCTCCTGCTACTTCAACTAGAAAAAGTATTTGCAAAGCTTGTGCTGCAAGCACACACAGTAGAGGTTAGGCATAGGTTGACTGTCTAATTTTGTAAAATCTCTTGATTTTGGACTCTTTAAATGCATGGATCCAGAGTGCAGTGCAAGGCCATCTCTCACCTGGGCCATGTGCAAGGGTTGCAAGGCACGGGATAAAGGAGATCTCCACAGGAATGACTTTGCTTTTGCATTTTAAGAACACGCTCAGAGCACTTTCTGGGCCTTGTGTTGGGATGGATTCAGGCAGTTCTGCTGTGGAAATAAATGTCACAGGTAGAAGCATGTGCCCCAGGGATCTCAGTGGGATTCAGCACCATGCTGCACTGCCTGCCTCTCACAGGCTCCTTCTCCCATCGAGGGGTTTAGACCACTTAGATCTTTCTGCTTTGGTACAAAGGAAAAACACTACCAAAAGATTACACTGGCCCTCGTGTTCCCGTTGCTGCCTTCTCCGTAAGAAAATGAATGGCCTCACCTCACCCACACAGAAGATGCTGCTATGACATGATGCTCGTTCAGCTGGTGGCAGCACCCAGCACCCCTAGCCATGGAGCAGAGCTCCCTGATGTTCACCATATGACACCATGGGTAGCTACTTTCAGAGTGACTTGCTTTTCTTTTTCAATTTACACCTCTAATTTGCTATTTAAATTTAAGCTTGTCCCAAGTATTTCTTCTCTACAGTCAAAGGCCAGTATTTAGGGGGGCAATTGTTTCTAGAACAAGTGGCTAAAGTTGGGTTGATACTGCCATAATTACATGTGTTTGCATTGTGCAGACTCAATTCCCTTTGTGTTGTCCTCCAGAGTGTGGCACATGATGGCAATGGAGAATACGTTTCTGTATTATATCCTAAAATTTCAGTTTCCTGTTTTGGAATCTCGCATGTCTCACATATTCCCTTTTGGTAAATCTCTGTGCTCTGGGGAGCTGCTCCCTGGCCCGTGTGCTAATGAGTACCTCCTATCATCAGACCGGGGAGTCATCACTGACTAATCGAAATGGGTTACAGAGCAATTAAGAGGGGAAAAAAGCTCTTAAGAAGAATGCTGATGGTGTTCAGAAGCAGGTCCCACTTTCCAGCTGCCACCTGACATGGGGCTTACAGGGGAAAACATCCAAAGCCCGCCCTTCTGCCATGCCTGTATGCCAGCCTGGGCAAGGCACAGGGACCCAGCCTATCCCACAGCCCACGATGGACAGTGCACAGCCCATGATGGACAGGGCACAGCCCAGGGCGGCCACCGACACCAGAGGCTCTCACCCCACATCCCCTTACACCGGAGGAGCTCAGCAATGCAGCGAGGGGATGCAATGGCACCCCTTCAGTTCAGCTTCCTCCAAAGTAGAACCCAAATCTGGACAGCTGTGCCCAAAAGGGAGCCTGAGGTGGGTGGCTCAGCTCTAGGTCTCTATTGAAGCCAGCAAACTTTAGCTGAGATTTTATCGTCACTTCGAGGCTGTAAAGCTGTTTGGAGGATAATGGTGGAACTGAGGATTTTATTCTTTTTTTTTGCTTCCTTGCTTTCCTGACTGAGGCAGTGTTTTGGGGGTAAAGCTGCTACTACACCCAGGGAAAATCATCAATAAACAAATTAGCTAAACCCTCTATCCCAGAGCTAAAAGGAGTGAGGTCCCCACAGTGCCTCACTGTACCATCAAATACTTAATATCAGCCATGCATTTATTCTTACAGAAATGCCCTTTGAGGAGGGCGTTTGTTCACATGCATCTGGTTTATAAAGCACAAAGACAACCATAATGATATTTGGGTTAGAGTCCCAGTTCACTGCTAATATACACCAGCATCACTGGGAGCAGGTCATGGTTCTGTTCAGACCAGAACAGTGCTTGGGTCTTCTCTGATCACCAACAAACTGATGTGGGTTAAGTACAGCCAGGAAAGCAGGATTTCAAGTGATTTGCTCTAGGCCAGAAAAAAAGAAGTTATGAGAAAATTAGGACTGAAACCTTGAGTAGCTCAGTTTTGTACATATACCACCACCAAGCAATTCTCTTTCTTCTCCCTCAGCCAGGGTGAAACCAATATTGGATTCAAGCTGCCCTGTGGTTCAAGCAAGTTCTGTGCCAGTAGCTGGAACCCAACCCTGCCTGAGCCCCCACCCCTGGCAGCTCTCACCAGGAATCTGCATGTGCCTCGATACAAAGAACATAAGTTTAATATGCACAGAACACATGGCATGATTCATCCTTCCACACTGACCTACATAGTCATTTATGCCAGAGCAGGATGGAAACAAAGCACTTTTGGTCCTAATTTGGGAGCAAGGGCCAGCTTCTTTCCCAGCTCTAACTGCTGGTCCATGCTGTGAGGCAGGGCCAGGCCAGAGGCACATGGGCATCCAGACACAGCATCCTTCCCTTTGTCTGTTGGTCTAAACTGCAGAGAATTTTCCTGGTTTTGAAGTCAGAGTGCCAGGGTTTTAAGAGAAAAGCAGAGGAGCAGCTTAAAGCCATAACATCACAGCAGAAGGCTGAGGAGCAGAGGGCCCTGTGCTGGAAGAACAGCAGGGCTGGTGGGCAGAACCGAAAGCCATTAGCAGAGCTTTGTGAGGACGCCGGCAGAAGCACTCCCTCACATCCCATAGGACATTGTCCAGGCTTTCAGCCTCCTGTTTAATGAGGGTTACGTTTCTCCCACAGAATATATCTACATGGAGGATTTTCTGACATGTCACTGAAGTGAAGCTCCACCAGCACCAGCAGTAGTGGTGCTGGGTTACTAATCCTGCTTGAGCAAAGTTATACAAAAACACGGTATGATCTGAGGAACCAAAGCATCCTCTGTTTTATTAAAACAATGTTTTTTACTAGATATTCCTGGGGGGAAAAAGGATAAAAGCTGTAGGGGACAAAAAGTTGTCAATGAGACCTATTAGACTAATGAATCCAAGTTTAGCCTCTGTTCCCTGGCTGAAGTGAAGAACATCACTCTCTGTCTACTCTAGGCAGCCACGGAGAAGGAAAAACCTTTGGAAAGAGGTAAAAGCGGGCAAGGACTCTGTTGAAGAAAGCTGTCTCTATACCAACAGAGGCAGTGTGGGTGACATTATGAATGGAGAAGCCATTCCCACAAGGCGCCAAACATCCCTCAAGCCCGGCTCTAATGCATTAAGCCTGGTGTGTCAGAGCCACAACCTGAGTCACAACCTGACAAAACAGTGGAAAGCTTCCTGATTTATTGGTGTGCTGGAAGACAGGGCAGAGGGCCAGCTGATGGAGGGCAGACAGTCCTGCAGCAAGACGCTAAGTCCCATGCAGAATCCAAATAGGGTGTTCACGTGGAGCAGAGATTCATCATTGCCAATAGCTGGCAGCACTGCTTATTGATCAGGTCCTCTAAGAGTATTAGATGCTGCCACATTGCACAGGGACAACACTGATGGAACAGCGTGTCTGTCCTGGGTTACTGTATATTCTGTTACCATCTTCATGAGCTACTGAAACCAGGTGTAGCAATGTTCCCTGCCTGCTCCCTCTGGCCTATCTTCTGTTAATAGCCCCAACAATGCCTTGCCACATGACTCACAGATAACTCACTCCTGGACCATCTCCTGTTAATGGGCCCATCAGTGCCTTGCCTCATGACTCACAGATAACTCAATCCTGGACCATCTCCTGTTAATGGGCCCATCAAGGCCTTGCCTCATGACTCACCAGCCCATTGTGAGATGCTCCGCCCAGGGGGAGGAGCCAAGCATTCCCACCTGGATAAAGTCTGGGGGTTTTGCGACAGAGGCCAGAGCCTTTCCCACTGGATTCCCAGAGGACAAGAGCTACACAACCACCACTGGACTTTCTGAGGAGGACCAGACCTCTCCTACAAGATCACCGCTTCAGCAGAACCACTTCAAAGAGAACTGCAGCTCTCACCTGATCGGACTGCTACCACCTCCCTGCCCGGCAGGGTGCCAGGTTACCCTGACTCTGTCAGGTTAAACCAGTGTTTCTGTATTATTGTTTTGTTTTATATATATATATTAGTAAAAGAACTGTTATTCCTATTCCTCATATCTTTGCCTGAGAGCCCTTGATTTCAAAATTATAATAATTCGGAGGGAAGGGAGTTGCATCTTCCATTCCAAGGGAGGCTCCTGCCTTCCCTTAACAGACATCTGTCTTTCCAAACCAAGACAGAGTCACTCCACCCTGCAGTGGTGCTGCTGTTTGAGGGGCGAGGCAGCTCTGCCCAGCACACTGTCACACTCTGCACTTGTCACAGCAGCAGGGGCCGTATGAAAGCCGCACATCTGGCACACTGCTCTCCTTGAAAGATGAAAGGGTAACAGGTTTGATTCCACGATTAGAGGCTAGGAGCTTTCTGGTCACCAGCTTATCTGTAACATGATAGTTTAACTTACTCTCTGCATTTTTATCTGATTGCTCCTGGCATGTTTTAAACGTGTATGTTAAGAAAACACTCCCCGTTCAGGCTGCAGCTGTTTCCCAAACTGAAAAGGTGTTCTCTAAGATCCTCTCATGAAATCCTTGCTCTGAATATGACTTAAAATGAGCAAACAGTTGTAGTTTTACCAGAGAAGGAGCAAAATTCCTGCAAGTAACAGCTTCTTGGCAGTGTTAAATGTGCTTCAGCACTGGCAGCACTGCTCTGCTAACAGCACCAGGCTCTGCAAGTGACTATGCTGGAGTACAAGTTATCACCACCCTGAAATGAGAATTATATGGTGTTGCTCTAGCAAATATCAAGTTAATTTGATGTTGGGAAATATGCTCCGACTGATATGCCAAGCCCTCCTCTCCCCATGTGAAATCCTCTAAAGGTATTCCACCCAGGCTGAGCAGAGATCACACCTCCCTGTGGGTCAGCAGCACCTGCCTCTCCCTGTGAGCCCTGTGCCACAGTGCCAGACACAGGATTGCTTTCACCCATATGTGATGCCAGGAGGAGGAGGTTTAGTGGGATTTTGCTGAAAATGTCATATTTTTGTCTCAAAAGACCCACTTCCTCACTGATTTTCACTTCTCCTCAACTTTTGCATAACTTGCTTTTTCTAAAGTTAGCAAGGGAGCTTGCCCTGCAGCTTAACTCTTTCCACCCCCTTTCCACCCCTCAGCCAAATGTGTGAGATAAAGGTTTATGAAGCTAAAATTGTGGATGCCCCATCACTGGAAGTGTTCAAGGCCAGGCTGGATGGGGCTCAGAACAACCTGGTCCAGTGGAAGGTGTCCCTGTCCAGAGCAGGAGGTTGGAACTGGATGATCTTTAAGGTCCCTTCCGACCCCAAACCATCCTGTGGTTCTGTGATTCTGTGATTTAACATTGGTACAAACACAAGGGCACTCACCTTGTTTTGAGAGCTGAGCTGCAATGGATTTTAACAAATTACCCAAGACACTTCTTCTAAGGGCTTTCTAGATGCTTAAAAGCAGATTGCAAGAAATAAAATAATCTTAGAGCTAACAAATCAATCAGAAATAGTTGAAACCACACCAGCTCTCACTCTGCATATGCAGACACCAGAAGTTTTTGCCTGCGTCCATGCAACTGAAAGATGCTGTGTCACTTATTTCAGGGTTTGCACTTTTAAATGATCACAATAAATGGTGCCAGTGAAAAACAGTGAAAAACAGGGCAAAGAACCGTGGTAAACTTTGCGATGTGTCAGGAATACAGCTTGAGTCTTGTAACTGATTTAAAAAATCTTAAGCAATTAGAGCTGTCCTAGAAACTTCATTCCAATACCAGAAGAAATCTGCTGTACCAATAACATTTTTGAAAGTTTGTCAATTCATTTTCTTAGTTTTTAATTAGTTTCTGCAAGACGTTGTGGCTTAGAGCTTGGAACAGAGAGCTGGGAGTAGCAACATCCAGAGCCTATTCCCAGCTGTGGAAGGGACAGGAGAGGAGGCTCTGGGCCACTGGCTGCAGCCCCTCTGCCCAGCTTCCACAGCTGTAAAATGGGTAAAATCATACTTACTGCTCAGGGGCAGTGTGAGACCTAATTAGAAGTTTGCAAGGAGCCCACTGGTCCTCCAATGGATTGTGTGGGGGAAATGAACAGTATTATCATATGGGTAATGAGCTCTCACAAGACAGGAACTCTTTTGTTCAAAGAAACCAGCTTTTGCAGCAGCAGCCAGGATCCAACAGAAGTTTATTAGAGAAATGTATGTGTTGTTCATCTCCATGTAACTGAGAATTTATTGCTTTATATTAGGAGGATTTATCTGCAACATATTGCATTCCTCGGAGTTTCTACCTTTAGGGAATGAGTTAGGAATAATTCCTTAATGCCTAGTTTTGTTATGAAAATTAACTTTAGCTATCTTATGAATTGTTTATCTTAAGGCTGCACAATCAGTCTGATTATAAAAGTCTACTGTTATTCAAAAGACTGCAGAATCTCAGGTGAGTAGATGAATATTGAAAAGATACGAGGGACATTCTGCTTTTCTGATTCTGTTCTGCTCATGTGCCCATTTCTCATATGAAGAAGAACAAGTGTGTAATTGTATTGCAACTTATTATTGTCTTACAGAAGAAGCAATTACTATATGTATACAAAAAGATCATTAAATATTTCCACCGGTAACCACGAATCATGCCAGAAATATATTACTATCATACAGTATTTTCATTACATTCCCCACAAGAAACTAGGTCAACAATTAATTCCAGCAACAGTATAAGGAAATAGCAAATAGAATATAATTTTTTCAGTCATCCTTACTTGTAGACTGCAATGAAAAATGATTTGACAAGAAGCAGCTGAAACATTGGAAGTTGTTAATTAGCAGAATAATCTATGCAGAGCTGAGTGACTATAGGGGTGCAGCCACCCGAGTGAAATGTGGGACTGTGTTGGTGCAGCAATGAGTCCCTGCAGGCTGCAGAGGTGAAGCAATCAGCCCAACCCTCTGGTTTTCACTGCTGGGAAAAAAAATAAACACTGACATCCCTTCTCCCACCCACACATTGCCACCTGCACCAGCAGTTCAAGGCAAAAGCCCCAACAGCTCCAACACCTTTGGGTAGAGCCCTGTGCGCTCATAGTCCTGACCAGGACACAGATGCCCCTGAAATACTTGTGGGTGGTGGTAAAGGGTTCAGCCACTCACTGCTCTGTTTCTCTCTGTTTAAACCATATTTTCCCTATTTTTTGTGCCTTCACCAGTGATGGTTGGAAATCCCAGCAGGTTTTCTGTGTGACAAGAGGCTACACACAGCATTCCTACACCATCCCAGCCACAAGAGTGAATTGCACAAACAGTGCCAATGTATGACATTTATGAATTATGTATGAACTTTATATTGCCACAGGGCCACGGCAGCCACCAGACCAGCAACATCAGCCCCGTGCCCTTCCTGCAGCACCTTGCATCACCTTGCTGCACTGGACTGCCCTGTCTGCCCACTCCTGGCGGCCTCTGCCCACATGGCTCCACCACTGTGACCATGGAGAGGAGGGAGGCTGGAAAGAAACCACAGTGGCCATGGAGAGGCTGGAAAGCAGCCACACTCTGCCTCAGTTCCTTTCCCAGATGGGCAGAACATCTTGTCTTCCCAGAAAAGTGCTAGCTCAGAACAAAATGTCTGTGGGGTCAGTGGCTGCACCAGATGAGTGGGAATGGGGAGGGGAGGCAAAAGGAGTCCCTAATTCCAAGGTGGAGTAAAAGAGGAGAGAATGGCACCAGACAAGAAACCCCTGAGACTCAGGAGGAGAGGAGGATCATGAGCAGACCCATAACAATGTCTTGTGCTGCAGCATCCAAGAGGCAGCAAAGTCTCCCAGGCCCCTGCCTGCCAGAGAGGGCTGCTGGGGCTCAAGGGAGAGGCAGAGAGCAGGAGAGGCACTCAGGACATTTAGGAGAGAAGCTGTTGTGGTTTATCAGTGGAGACTTTTAATTATCACACCCAGAGACGATGCCCACTTGGTTGCAAGATGTAAATCTCTGCCACTGTCGTAGTAGAGAAGGGGAAAACACTACATTTTTTCTCCTCTGAAACGTTAAGGGAAGCAGCACAGCTTTGTAACTCTCATAGCCAGATTACTTAACAAGAAACTCCAGGCAGTTGTGAAATGGGTATAAAACAGTGTGCCAGGGCTCCTGAGGTTCCACATGCATTAATCAAAGACAAGTCAGAACGACGATAGCACCAGAGCCATCGAGTGAGCTTCACTTGCAATTAAAGACACACATGGCAGCAAAGTCTTCTCTTTCCACTGTCTATTTCCAGTTGTTTTGCAGTTTGCCATAACTATAAAGCTTGTGCCCTTTCTCTGCTCTTCCAAGCCCTGTAATCACTCCAACAAAATGGATAACATGAGGCCAGTTTTGCATTAGCATTTCAGCAGAGTTCAACTGTGATCTCCCTTATTTTTTTGTGTGTGTTTACAACTAAATTCAGCGCCTGCAGTGACTGCAGCCCTCTGGCAGTGTGTTTACCTTGTGTATGTGTTTACCTTGTGTACATCTATCTGGTGTACACAACATGCACACCAGACAGAGGGAAACCTTGCCTGGATTGCTCCTTTAGTCTTCTTTTGGGAGGAATCACAAGGCAATCAGCAGAAGTCAGCTTGATGCCACTGTGATGGCAAGAGCTGCCACTTCAATATTTGTAGCACTTATCACTGGCAAGTCCATGGAATACTTTTCTAGGGGAGTTTTAGAAACTGGAGGTGAAAAGTTCTGGATCTACTCCTATTTTTATCATTCATTCATGGAAAGTACCCTGTTCCCACCAAAAATAAGATAGTAATATCCACTTAGTATAGCAGAGGATGCAGCACAACTCTCTAGTATGACCAATATTTAAATTCCTTGTAATCTTATTTAAATTCAGATCAATGTAACAGGATCTATTCCATATTAACACAGGCATAAGCACAGAACTGGATTTTAAGATGAAGGCCTCAGGGTCCTTCTTTCTGGATCTCTACAGCTGTTCTACACCTCAATCTCGTAGATGTGATGAAAGTCACCTACATAGCCAAAAAAAAGTTTCCTCTTTGCCAGCAGTTACTGCAAACACTTAAGCAGGCAAGTATTGGGTAACCCCTGTGACTCTGCTGATGTTCTGGCATATCTCTGCTTGGAAAACACACAAGTCAGCATCTGAGCAGAATGATTTCTGCTCTAACAAAAATAGAAAAACCCAGATTATTTGCAAAAGAGTTCTCGTAACAAATGTTTTAAAGAAAAGGTTAGCAAGTCAACAGATGAAAATATGAGAACATTTCTTTTACAGCATTTTCTAGCCTTCCAGTTAGTCTGCTTTTGAAACTAAATGGTATTTATCCCTGGGGATCTTTCCTACTACATTCTAGATCTTGAGAAATGCATGTTTTCTGTTACTAGTAATTTTTGCCTCTCCTTGAACCTCCAGCTTCTGTTCTTCTGACATTAATCATGTCCTCATGCAATGTTTACCAGGTGCTTTTTTTTTTTAATTACATATTTTTGGGACAGTCTGGGACACCTACTGTCTGTTATTCTGATCTGATGCAACTGCTTGTGGTGTTCAGAGAACACAGTGAGTGCTGACGACAGCCACCCTAGATCAAATCAAAGCTCCTGCTAGCCCAGAGTCTGACAATGGCCAGTGGGTTAAGAACAGCACCAGCTTGCATGGTTTGCTCTCTAGAATATTTTTCCAGCTTCTAACAACTTCTGGTTTAGGAATTTCATGAGCAGAAATGTTGTTTTCATACTTAGGGTGTATGTCTCTTCTAGCTATTAGTTTTATCCTTTTCTCAGTCCTTGTAAACAACATGCTGCTGTAGGTTGTAGGTTTCAGATTTTGTGGTAGAAAACTAAAACAAGTAATGTTTTTACTGTTACGTAAGTGGAGTCTCATCATGTGGGTATTCCATGCCTAATGAAAAGAACAAGGCTATGCTTAATTATATTCAGATTTACAGAAAGCAGTTGGGTTCTTCAGGTTTGGGTACTGGTGATTCAGTAGACAGCTTCTTCCCCTGAGTCATTAAAAACATCGCCTCAGCATGTGAATATCGGTGGAAGTATCAGCCTTAACACTGAATAAACACACAAAGTCCTCAGCACTTTGAGACTTTCAAAAATAACTCATCCAGCTGGAGTGTTGCTGGTTTTAATTTCCTCGGCCCGCACTGCTGAACTGATCTTGTTGATGGTCACTGAAACGCTCGGGTTTTGTCCTCAGCTGCCACACAGACTTGCCCTGTTTGGTGACTGCACTGTTCCATCCAAGAGGAAGCCATTTATGAGGAAGCTGTACAGAGCTGTGCTTGCAGCCAAATTACTGCATTCATTAAGACCTCACTCCATGCTCAGGTTTATGACTTCGGCACCGGCGCTAATTACTGAATGGATTGAACAAGCTAAGCACTCTAGCAACCTGTTATTAAGATTACCTGAAAGCACAGCTGAGTCTGGCTATTAGAGGTGTGACCAACTTTGTTACGGAAAAAAGAAATCTAAATGAGAGCAACTCCTCCCCTTCCATCCAGTCTCACCTGACCTCTGCTGATCTGTCACACCCTTAAAATTTTTAGCTGAGGAAGATGAAACTAGAGAGGAAACCATGAGTTATATGTGATTCAGTACCTGGTTAGTAGGACAAGAGGAGGGTGTCCATGTTCCTTTATTAGTGTGCTCTGCTCAGAAACTCCTCATTTCCATCGCCACACTGGCCATGCTCGCTAGCTAGCCTTGGAGTTGGTTCTGTTAATGGAAAACACGTCTTTATGAGCCCATCCTCTCCTGCTAGTAAGTGATTGACACAAAAGCTGCTGCAAAGCTGGCAGGAAAGCAGTTTGCTCAGCCGGGACTTGCAGTGTCACTGACCGTGAGCACTCTCACTGCAGTGGTGTCAGCCCAGCAAGGGCCAATAAAATGCTGCTGCCACAGGCATTTGATTCTTGCAAAAATAGGTCATCCAGGAAGGCAGGCTGCCAGAAGCACACACGGGCAAGTAAACAACTTGTGGATGTGCGTGGCCGGGTGGGGAAATATCCTAGAAACCAGGACCAGTAATTCAGTGGGAGAAATAATCCTGCTACCCCAGGATTCCATTTGCTAGATTGAAGTCAATGTGAATATGGCCGACGACTTCAATACAGGACTGGACTCCTGGGACTTCATTCTGCAAGGCTTCAAGCACTCACCCTGCTGAGTCTGCTGAGTGTCCTGTAGAAACCCAGGAGTTTTGAAGGGTCTGAAATTAAAAGAAACCTGCTAGTGCAGATACTTACTGAAAATGAAAGGCCTGCAAAGACAAGGATGCAACACATGAGTTAATTGTTTCTCACCTCCTTTCAACAGAAACATAAATTACTGGTTTGACGAATTGCAAGATTGCAAGAGCACAGTTAAAGGTGAGATAATATCTCTATTCAGAATCTCTTTGGAATAATAAAAGATAAAGATAAGGCAAATACAAATCTGCAAATTTTTTTCCAATTAAACAAAACAAATTAGATCCTTTTTGTTGATATCACTTTTGTTTGGAGTCTATTGTTTAAGCACATAAACATTTAAAATTTAACTGATGACCTGCATTAAGACCTAAACTCAACACATTCTATTAAATTGAATTAAATACAAGTTCAAGCAGTCCACGTTTGCTGCTGAAGGTGAAAAGGAAAACCATTTTGCTGGGAAACACATGGAACAAGATCTTGCTGTAGCCATGACCAGTTTTTGGAAAGAGCAGCCTTGCCTACAAGCACAGTGCATCAATCTCCCCCAGTTCAGTACTAACTAAATTAAACTAACTAGTAACTAATTTAATAAAATAAACTAGTTTATTTAAAGTTGGAAATCTCTCCTGTGCTGGTGGTCTAAGGAGCAAAGAAGATTGTTTCCTCAGCTTCAGACAGCTGAGGGGCTGCCACCATAGGTCTCGGAGCATAAATGAACTCAGCTTATGCCAAGTCAGTGTGGAAAGAAGTGTTGTATTTGTCTGCTGCTGCAGGAGCCTGGCCGTGGCAGCTGACTCTGCACCTGAGGAGAGGCCTCCACACAGCTGCGACACAGATAATCTGCTGCTGAGCTGGAGGGAGCCGTGGGACTGACAGATGTGCACGCAGCACTGCTGGGATCAATACAGTCTGCTGGTCCAAAGTCAACTTTCCACGTGGTGAATGAACTGAGGTCCGTGCATCCCCAGCCTGCCTAATCCACAAGCCAGACAAGCCATGCATAGATAACTGAGAATTGATTTCCCCATTGAAGCAACAGACAAATGACTACAGGCTCTCCATTCAGTTTATGATCTACAAGGAAAAACACATCTTTTAATTATTATCAGTGATAAGGAATTATCTATATTTTTGTTAGGGAAAAAGAAAAAAACACAAAAATAAGCAAAACAAAAGATAATGAAGTGGCCTGTTTAGGACATGGCTTCTTGTTTGCTGATTTGAAAAGCAGAGCAGTGCTACTATGACTGATAAAGAAGCCTGAGCTGTCTCTCGGAACGGCATATCCAGCATAACTTGACACAGATTAGTGGGTAAGCAGAGAAAAGTGAATTTACACCAGCTTTGAATCCTCCCCCTTTCAGTCTTAGGAGATGACATAATGTCTGGTGGCATTATCAGATGGACTAAATGAGGAAAGGAAATAGGAAATAAGTTTGGAAAAACTATGGCTCAGGTAGTTTGGGGATTAAAAAAAAAAGAAAAAATTGTGCTTACCAGCAGACTAGGTCACTAGTGACACTGACGCAGATATTAGGGTTTGTTTTATTTGCTCTTGGTCTTTAGTTATATGTTGAAAACCTACTCCATGAAACTGTGGATGTAGGAAGAAGAGAAGTTTTATGTGTGTTAGTTTGGAATAAAATACTCAATTCCGGGGATTGTTCTCTTGAGCAGTTGACTCGGTGGATCTGTCCCTAACAGCTGTCCAGAGGAGGATAAAGCTTTGCTTGTCGTTCTTGAGGTACTATGCAACAAACTCTAAAGCAACTGCAGGAGGCAAATCAAATACAATTTTAGCTATTGGGATAAAATCTTTGTAAAAGACCTAAACTACAAATTTTATACCTCAGTAAAGATTCAGGTTTTCCCAAAAGAGAGGATTGATCAACTATGCAGCTGTGGGTTTGTACACAACAGACCCTAAGTGCATCCATGCAGGCCAATATTAGCCTGGGCAGTAAAAAAAGCCTTTGTAGCTGCTTTGCCAAACATCATCACCTCAAGCCTAGGCCCAAATTCTTTCATTAATGCTCGGTTTAAGCAGAGGATCTTCTCATTCAGCCATTTCTCTAGGGC
The DNA here is from genome assembly GCA_013389985.1 of Dryoscopus gambensis. NCBI lineage: Eukaryota > Metazoa > Chordata > Aves > Passeriformes > Malaconotidae > Dryoscopus > Dryoscopus gambensis. Next base: position 89,186 of record WEIT01037269.1, on the reverse strand, counting down.
AAAAGGCCAGCCATGCTTCCACTGGTCATAAATACTCCCTGTTCTTGCACTGCTGCCAGTCTTTTTTCCATGCTTCAGAGCAGCCTTTCAAAAAGACTGAGTAAAGTTGTTTGATGGACAGTATTACAGAAAATTAAGTTTTTAATTATTTTTCAGCCAGTCTATATCTGTTCCTGAGGAATGGTTTATTGCAAAAGCAATGACACGCTCCACTGCCTGGGAAGAGTTAAAAAGAAGCTGCTGTGCAAGTTTGCTCCTCACAAGGAGTGTGTGTGCCAAACCACCTTCTCCCAAGCCTTGTTCTCTCTATCCCCCTGGGAAAGATATTGATGGACATACTTCACCTTCAACATGAAATAGCAGCAGGCTTTATTTCTACAGCGAATCCAGATACGTTATGCAGGCAAGAACATTAAAGACATGCCACTAATTCTTACATTATTTATTATAGTGTTATCTTATACATCAGTTGAATTTAAAATTGAGTTGAATTATCTGTAAAATGTACAGTTAGCCTAGACTAAAACATTCATACCAGATATAGGAAGCTTTTAAAAAAATTGAAAATTTCCTTTTTCATTCAGCAGATTTTTTTCATGAATGAATCTTTTGGAACAAACCCAGGTCTTTGCTTTTCCCATTGAAATTTATTGGTAAAGGGTATTTCCTAATAGAAAGCTAAATGTTAATGACCTCTCTGAGCAAATCAGGTTGCGGACTTTAAACGAGACTGAAAATTCCAAGTGCAAATTTGCCTTTTTCTTATGGGGAAAGTCATTGGGCAGTTCAGCATTTCTGACTGGCTGCCAGACATTCATGACAGAATTCCTCTTGTGAATGGACAACCCTTTGCTTTAGCAGATCCAGGCAGGTGAGTAGAAGCCCAAAATGACACATTCCTTCCCCAGCCTCATGAAAGCTTCTCTGCTACTTATATGAGTCTTCACTAATAGCTCAAAACCAAACGACAGAACAAGTTCTTCCTGTCCAGCTCAGATAAGCATTTACAGCACAGTCAAGGAAATACATATACAATCCAGGTTAGAAAGCTTTGTCCGAACTTCAAGCAAAACCAGATGGAAGTATTCAGAAAACATGGTGGTGGTTTGATAAAGGTCTGATGAAGAGTGAGAAATGTCCTGGGATATTCACACAGAGATCACCAGTTTCACTAAATGCAGTACCCAGAGAAAAGGCAAGACTGGAAGGAGGAAGTAATTTCCACGGGCGGCTGCCAGAAGATGAGGACTGGGTGTCATGGTACTGTGATTACAGATTGTTTACACACAAGGAACAGGAAGAACACTGTAGAGGAATAGGATTGGTAATCACAAAATCACAAGAAGGACTGTCTGTATATTGTTTGCTCACCAGTATTGAGATTGGAGAAGGAGAGTGGTACAGTTTTGAGCCTGTTTTTTCAATGAAAGAAGATTTATTCAGCCTTGCTGCCTTGACTAGTATTCACTTTCCTACGTACATTTCAAACCACTGGACAATTTTAAAATTTTTTACAACTGGATAAAGGTCACCATGAAATAAAGTTCAAGATGTTTTCAGAATGAAGATAGCAAGGAAAAACACAGAATCATTTGTGCTGTTTCTGTGAATTCCAGTTATGTGTGACTGAGGGAAATACTAACATGAGCTTACAAGAATCTACAACAGCACTTGAAAAGATGCCAAAAATTATAGTCAGTTTGCCATCAGTTTGTAGTAGGTATTGTTGTCCTTCCCGAGGTGGCAGAGAGGCAAGGAGGGAGAGAGCAGCCAGGAGCCAAAAATTGATGCAGCGAGTGAGATTTTATTATTTCCAGCTCTTTTATAGATTTCTTACTTTATAGTCTAATTGGTTAAATGCTTAGCACCCCCCTCAGAGGGGATAGGCTGAATTAGTAGTCAAAATATTTTTCTATCTGTACCAAAACAAGAACAACAAGGTCACAGGTGCCCATAGCTTACAAAACATTATTGATAGCGTTTTGTGAGAACAAAAAGTCTCTCACGACATAGAAAATAGCAAGAAAAGTTCTTGCAAGCAGCTTTTTTGCATCCACACCAGTTGACCAAAAAACCAGGGTGAGTGAGCTCATAGGAAACTACTGAGCACATCCCTGGTGGGATGGCTGGGTGGTGAGCTGCAGCGAGACACGCTTTCCACACAGGGAGGCCAAAACAGGCAGCAGCACAACTGACCTCAGCGGCCTCCACTCCTCTGTAGCTGCTTCTCCCCACTCACCACACCATTCATAGGGCTGGATGAGAAGTGGATTAGACAAGAGAATGGATGCAGCCAAAACCTGCAAGGCAATCTGTGCTGCCTGGGTCAAGGCCTCCTGCTTCCCAGAAGGATTACAGGGGGAGATCCGTGAGCACGCTGCAGCGACTGGCAACGTGCAGAGATATGGCTGGCTACCTGGTCAAGGAGTGCTTGCTCGGAGGCCACCTGAGCTTCAACGCTCACGTGGTAAAGGCAGACAAAAATCTGAGAGTGGCAGTAAAGGATGGGGAGGAGCGGAGGAGTGGATGGCTGCACTGTGGTAATCAAAGGCTTTGCACCACAACTGGTATCAGTGAACCCAGTGGAACTAATGACTAAGCAAGATACCAGGTGGTGTAAGAGCATCAGAGCTTGCCCTTAAGGAAGTGAAACCCTAAATTATCCCTATTTGTTTTTTGAAGACGAGGATAAATAGTTGAACCTTGAAGAAATATAGTAAGAAACTCAAACAAGAAAAATAACTTTTAATAAAATAAAACTCTCATATACTTAAGTTTTTTTTCTTAGTTCTACAGACAGACACTTGTTCTGTTCAGGTGTGTGTGCAGCAATGGCTCCATGAGACTGTGCAAGTCTTTCAAGGCTAGCCAGGGTGAATCCACTCCCGATAAGGTCCAGGCTGTGACAGCTACAGATACACAGAAGCTGAACTAGGTCTACACAACACCTCAACTGAGGAGTTCAATTTCCCTTCTCCTTATGTCACAACCCTTTTTAGTGACCTTTGTTCAAAGGAAGGCTCAGTGACCTATTAACAGCCTCTTCAGTGATAAATCTTCATTAGAATCTGTTCATGTGTGTGTGGATATTTACAGTGTACTTTGGAGCCAATGATAACATATGCAATAGTCACCCCATAAGGTTTATGCAAGGTATTTGCTATATGTATATACAAACACACCTTCCATGAGCAACACAAGCTTGCAGTTTTCAAAACAACTTCAGGTGTCTGGACCTACTTATATTCACTTAGGCAATTTCTGCATCTGTGGAAAACTCACCTTTGATATTGAAAGGCACTCTGGTAAATAAATTCCCTTTAACAGGGCTAAGACTCAGTGGAAGTCCAGCAGTTTTGAACTCACAGTCAGCGAATAAGTCACAGTGAATAACTGCCTCATGGCTGTAATCATAAGACCTCTCAGTTAGAAAATATAGTCCATCTATAATTAGAAGTAAATATGGCCAAGACAGGTAAATTAAATCCACTTTATACAGTCTGACCATAAGAAGTGGCCTTGTAATTATCAATTTTATTTAAGCCTTTACATTGCTGGGCTGGTGTAAAGGGCCCTTTATGTCAACAGGAGTCCAGCCCTCTTTGTCTTCTGTGCATGCAGGTATAGCATTGCAAACATTTACCCAATCAGACAGTTCACTCCACCCGAGTACGAACAAACAAAAACAACTGCTCACAGCACTTCAGAGAAACAACACAGCACAAGAACAAAGATTTCCACATGCAAACATAGGCAGGCAGCTCACCACGGAACAGCAAAACCAGCAGATTCTTAAATGTTAAAAATTAGGGTCAAGTTCTCTGTGATAAGCACAAATCTTCGTGCTGGTGATTCAGACATAGGGGAAGTTGCCTGCCTGATTTTTCTAGCTGAGATTCCTCTAGTGCAATTGACAAAATTAAATACATATTCAGTTGAATAGATGCCCAGGTTGGCTGATGAGAAGACCAATAGCTTCTCAGATGGGATGCAGATTCTCTCTGTCTTCTTAGACGGGACACAAAGCCATTAATCTTGAGATGTTTTGTATTGGTTTCTTCTGTTTCCTCTGACAGGGTTATTGGTTTTCATTCCTGGTGTTTTTTCTCTCTTGACAGATGTGGGACATTATAAACCAGTAACGCCCAAGAGGTTAATCCCTGTCTGCCACGAGAGCTTTCTGCAATCGCAGTTTCCAGCTTCTACAACAGATATGAAGGCACCAACCCCATCTTTACAAATGTCACCAGCACCTGACCCTGTGAGGCAATTCACAAACAAACCTGGCCAAACAATGAAACCTGGGTGAGTTCTGCACCAACAAACCATTCTGTATGATAACAGGGTGGAACATACAGCTGCCCTCTGACCTCAAAGCTTGAATCTATCCTTGCTTCCTTCTGAATAAAGAAAGCTGAAGGTTTTCCTGTAGTCAAAGGACAGAAATGGGCACCTCCCAAGGCCAGTCCAGACAAACTGGGATCTCAGCAGCCTCTGGAGGTACTATTTCCCCCTGCTCTCTAAGAGGGCAACCAAAAGCAAGATCTACTAACTTCAGCACCTCCATTACAGGCATTAATCTGAGCACAGTGGGCACAGTGCATGATCTTGAACCAAGGACATTGTCACCCTATGTGTTCTGAACTTCTTCAGCACTCTGCATAAGCAACACCCCATAAATATGCCTGAATAAGCAAGTGAAGCTGGCAGTGTGCAGCTCAGATCATTAACAAGGTGAAATCTGCCCAGCATTTGATTTGATCTGTTAGTAATATCTGCAGAAACAGTAAAATTTACAGTGTATTTGAAGCTGCTGTGTAAGGTCCAATCCTGCAGTGCAATGACAGCAAAAGTTACATTAGTGTATAGTTAGAACAACTTAGCACTTAATTTGTCCTTTGAGTTTGCACGCAAGTGGCCCGATCTCATTATTACAAGTGTGTCCTTTTATGAGTAAAAGCTGAAGGGTTTGGCTTTACATAAATACATTTTTCAGCACAACCCAGCTTCAGCAGTTTCTAAAGTATTGCTCCAGGCAAGTTGTAGGCTTCCCATATGCTGCACATTTTTAACTTAAAGTTCAGCTTGGCAATCTGAAACCATGTCTGACAGCAATTTTTCCCACCTAGGTACAGTGAGCTGCATTTAAGAGCACTGATGCAATCACTGACATGGGAATCTTAAGATTTTGCCTGATAAGTGGCAATATTTACCATACTAATCATGAAGGAACACGGAAGCCACGCTTTCACACCACATTATGCACCAGCACATGTGCACGTTCTCCCTCTGATGCTTTTCCTCTGCACTGGTCTTCCTGGTTGTACGGGGAGCTTTACACTGGAAAGCTTTTCCCATTATCCTGCTCAAACCCAAGACAGCTCTCTGAATGTATATCTCCACAGAATGATGGAGATAAGTATCACGGGTATATTAGCTTTACATATTCACTCTCACAGCCTGGAAGAGGCACTGGCGGTTCTTGGGCACCTCCACTGAGCTCTTTCATGCAGTCATAAAGCTGTCCTTGCAGATGAGCTACAGATGTCTTAAAGGCCTCTTTTTTTCTTTCTTTTTTTTTTTTTTTAAGCAGTGTGAATTGGGCATAATCATCCTCTTTGAAAAGCTCTGGAAGAAAGTGTTTTCCATATGAGAGGAACAGCTCTAAAGCTCTTGGGCCTTGTGCTCCTGAGTTTAAGGGACATGAGGATGTACAGCTATAACCAGAGTGGGTGTGATACTGAGTCTATTCCTGGTAGCCACAGCTCTGCTGTTTATAGTTATCCCCGTGGTAAGGACAGGGAGGGAAGGGGCAGAGCCAAGGATCTGATTTAGACCTTGACTATCTCACCAGACATCGAGGCTGCAGCCAGCTCTCCTAGGTGGGAACAGTCCGTCTGCCTGACAAAGTGAGGCAAGTTTGGAAAATGAGGATGCTGCAGAGCTCCTTCCTGTCCTCTGTCGCTACTCGTCCCAAGCTGAGTACCTGCAGTGCCATTGCATGTCTCCCCCACTGCAACATGATGAAAAATCTAAAACTTGAAGTAAGCTGGAGTACCACCTTTGTGGTGGTTTCACGTTTAACCCTACAAACTAGCATATGAATTCCAGAAGCATCTTCCTCAGGCACGTATGACAAGAGTAACTGGGAGGGTTGCCTACCTGAGAGGACAAAAAGTACTGGAATTAGATGTTATAAGAAGAGGGATGTAAGAGGAAGACAGCTCACAATGCAAACTCGAGGGAAGTTCCTTTTTATCCTATGGGAATGACCAAATCCAAAGTCACCAAACAAGTGAAAATCATTTAAGCTTAAATCAACCATGGACATGCTTGCCTGAACACACTCCTTGCAGCTGCCTTTTTGCAAAGGACTGATGTTGTGTAAGGCTTGGGGATAGAAATGTACCTAGTTTTCTTCTTTATGCAAGCAATATTTCCATCAAGAAATAAACACATTTAAAAGACAATATTCCTTTTGTTTGGTGGTTTATCATGATACTTCTGTTTATTTCACCCATTCTTCAGTCTATCATGACTTGGACTGCTATTATAAGACACAAGCCATGCCCCCCAGATGACAAATGACTAGCTACTCCTTTAAAAAGGCATTACAGTCAATAATTTTACCTTCAAGGAAACTTGGTCCATAGTGCCCTGCTTTTTGTTTCACAGCTAATGTTAAAAAAAAAAAGGATGGCAGTATCATGTCCAGTGAGTATCTTTAAAGGTCTGGACATAGTAAAAATAAATGCTTAAATGCAAATATAGAAAGACTAGAATATCAACAATTTTAACCACACCTAGATAGACCAGCTTGCCTCAGTAATGATGCTCATGCCAGCCTCACGAACCTACTGTCATCATCAAAGAAGTAACTTTTTCAGCAATAAAACCAAGAAACAGTATTTTTTCATAATGAAGTTTAGTTTAAATCACTATTTCGAATACCAAGTATGAGTTCACTGAACTCTCTGCTACATAAATAGGCAGAACTATGGTGATGAATGAAGTCAAAAGCAAGGCAAAGGCACTGCCTTTGTGTCAGGACAGAGGTTCATTGACAGGGAGTCAGTGCCCACAGCTGCATGTGGGATGTTGGCTGGCTAATTATATGATAGTTGTAACGTGGATTTATAGACATTTGAAGACTGCAGCCTGCATAGAATTGTTCTTTCTGTTTTCTTCTGGTAAAAGAAAAAGCAGCTAGAGAAACGTGGGCAACTAAACAAAAAACCTTCAATTAACATTTTTCATATGCTCACTACAATATTATTAGCTACACAAAGACAGGGCTTTGTTCAGATATCTTAGGGTTTAATTTCCATGTTCAGACTCCAGCTATAGTTCCTCACCCTCAGATTATGTAAAAGCAGCCAAGTTTTTAGGCTCTGCTCACTGTGGATGACTCACGTTGTTACACACTAACCACCAACACACTTTGTTTTTCCCCTTTGTTTTACACGCCTGAAGTGTTCTGGCTGGAGTTTGCCTTGTTCAGAGCTTGTACGTTCCGCATCCTGCCCATTGTACCATGTAATCATTCCCTGTCCTTCTCCTTTCAGCTTTTAATGAGCTCCTGCACTGGGGCTTGGGCAATCTCACAGAACTGCCCTACAGAACTCAGCATACAGCATTTACCTCGCAGGTGCCCTGACCTCTGAGAAGGACATCAGTGACAAGTGGTGTCCTTCAGGGCCCTCACTGGGACCAGTGTTATTTAATATCTTCATTAATGACATAGATAAGAGGATTGAGGCCACCCTCAGCAAGTTTACAGATGACACCAAGCTGAGTGGTGCAGTGGCCACACCTGAAGGATGGGATGCCATCCAAAGGGACCGGGATGAACTTGAGAGTGGCCCATGGAAATCTCCTCTGGTTTAACAAAGCCAAGTGCAAGGTGCTGCAGCTGGGTTAGGGCCACCCGGGTAACAATCCAGGCTGGAGGATGACCAGATCGAGAGGGATTTGGGGGTGCTGGTAGATGAGAGGATGGACATGACCTGGCCCTGTGCACTCACACCCATGTCCTGGGCTGCATCCAGAGCACCAAGGGCAGCAGGAAGAGGGAGGGAATTCTGTCTCTCTGTTCTGGTGGGACCCCACCTGCAGTGCTGCATCCAGCTCTGGGGTCCCCAGCACAGGAAGGACATGGACCTGTTGGAGTGACTCTGGAGGAGGCCACCAAGATGATCAGAGGGATGGAGAACCTCTCTTACAAGGAAAGGCTGAGAGAATTCAGATTGTTCAGCCTGCAAAAGAGAACTCTTCAAGGTGACCTGATTGTGACCTTCCAGTACTTGAAGGGACCCTGCAAGAAAGATGGAGAGGGACTTTTCGCAAGAGCCCAGAGTGACAGGGCAAGGGGGAATGGCTTCACCTTGAGAGTAGGTTTAGATTGGATATCAGGAAGAAATTATTTATTGTGAGTGCAATGAGGCACTGGCACAGTTGCCCACGGAATGTGTGGGTGCCCCATCCCTGGAAGTGTTCAAGGACAGGTTGGATGGAGCTCTGAGCAACTTGGTCTAGTGGAAGGTGTCCCTGTCCACAGCAGGGGCATTGAACAAGAAGAGCTTTAGGGTCTCTTCCAACCCAGCCCATTCCATGATTCTGTGATCTGCAGGCTTTTCTGCAGGTTCCTGAGAATTCACACAACTACACTGAAGACCTCTGATAAAGCAAAAATCTCGGGATGATAGACTGCTGCTGATGTCAAAAGGTTTTTTGAACTCTTATATGTAGGGTTGACGTGGGGAATCAAACAATGAATGTCACTAAATCCTTTTACGGAGACACAGGAGATTAAGGCTGAGCATATGACTGAGCAGGTTTCTATTCTCTGTATCAACAGGAGAAGGTCTTGAAGGTGAATAAACTAAAAAAAAAATCTCCAGTGAAGCACAGGGAGAGCAGTTTTACACATAAAACAGGCCTTGCTCTGTGATTCTCTACCACTGCCTTTTGAGCTTTTAGCAGCAGCCAGCTCATGTTTTTGATCTGGTTTAAGTAGGGAGAAAAAGTAATTGTCCAAGTATCCTAAGCTTCCCACGTTAAAAGCCCATGAGACAGTCCTCGTGAGGCAAGCACACTGTCAGATTCCAGAACAACACAGAGTTTAATACAGAAAGTGTGAAAGAACAGGTGAAATTATTTATTTATGTACTGAGTAGCAATGCTGAGTACTTAGAGATTCTGCTGCCTTTGCTAAGGGATGAGATAAAAATAACGATGTCATTAATCTTACAAAGACATGTGAGCTCTTCTTTCCAGAAATAACTGTTAGGCATAAAATTTCAGGCATTAATCAAAGCATGGTGAGGCCTAACCTTCTTTAGGATTCCAAAAAGAAATGTAAAGCAACAGGACTGCAAAGCAACATGAACAAAAGGGGCATTTAACCTTTATCCTAAGTGGGTAACTTTGGGGAAAATGTGCTTAGGGACAGGTTATTGACTAGTGTAGATTTCCACTGATTCAGCTGCTTTTAGAGAAGCTGCAGCAAGTTTTACCCTCTCAGAAGTTGATCTCTGCTGTCTGAAAGAAACCAGGAAGAAAGAAGAGCACCACCACAAGATATCATGAATATGAAAAAATATATATATAAAATATTCAAATAAAATATTCTGCAGGAAGTAGCAAAAGAGACATACCCACGAGGAAAGGAAAAACACAGGATTAAAAAAAAAATGCTTAAGAGGTTCTTTCAGGAAGGAAAACCAGCAGATGCAGCACAAGGGAATGTAAGCTCTGCCCAACCACTGAGAATATGGGCAAGATTCAGGGAGAGAATTTAAATACAGAAAGATATTTTTTCAAATCAAGTAGAGATGCAGCACAAGCAAGGATGAATTATATTTGTTTCCCACCGGCCAAGTCCAGGAAGAGATTTCCTACAAAGATGAATCATTTTATCTCAGATCCACAGCCCTGTTGATAAATCTCAAAATGATTCACCAAGAAAGAATATTTCCCAGGGAATGAGTTCTAGCCCTTATTTAGAGCTGCCGAAGGTGTTGCTGGTCTGGGGATGCAGATAAATTGTCTCTGTCAATTCAAAGCTCGTACACAGTTGCCATGAGGGGAAGTTTTATGTCTGCACGTGACTTCCTGAAACAAATCAAACGTTTCTGCAGAGGAACCCATAAAAAGTCGACAATATATTAAGGCTGTTTTCTCTCAAAATAGTTAATTCAAACTTATAGTGCAGGTCCAAATGGGTTAGGGGGGAGAAAAAAAAAAAAAAAGAAGGAAGGGAAATATATTGTGTCTTAAAAAATCTGACAGAAGAATCCAAACAGTGTTAGCATATGAAACTAAAACCAAAAGCTGTTTCAGTACAATAAACAGCAATGGAAACTAAATATTTACAATTCCACGTACAGAGGACACATATACCTTGGTTCAGCAGTAAAGTCTTCAAGGCATTACTGGGGTGATCCCAGTTGCATTAAGAGGAAAATACTGGGCTCATCTGTCACTTCCAGCAGTGGCACTAACAATCTGTCCAGTGTGTTTTCCAAAGGCACTTTGCTCAGCCGGATCAGCTCTGCTAACTCTTTCTGTCCCAGCTAAAAATGAGCAGAGATCAGAAGGGATAGCCATACCCCAGGTTAATTTTACTCTTCATGATATGCAGAGCAGACCTGTCTCTTTCCATATCTTTAATTCATTTGCTATGTTTAACACATCAGTGAAAGACAACTGGAACCATCACTGAACCACCACCAAACACTGATCTTGGACCATCATTCTGCCCATCACGGGCATGGCTAACAACTATTCCTAAATCCTCAGTGCCATCACTTGGGAAGCCCTTGGGTCCTGTATTCCTTCCAAGTGTAATGATGGCACACCTCACGTGAAAAGAAGATCTGCTGGCTCCAGTGAGGTCAGTTCATAAACAAGAAGCCCACTTATTCCTGCTGCATACACCAGCCTCCCATGTGTCCTGGAGAACCAGCATCTTAAAAAGGAAGCCGGGGGGCTGAGTCCTGCTCTGTATGCTCATCTTTTGGTGCTGAACTCTAATATAATGTACAGCTCACACTTAACTATCCCTGACAGGCCTCTTCCCAAACCCTTACAGAACCCAGAGGGTGACCTTTTATTTAACTGTTTTTTGATTGTGACCCGAGCTTTGCCAGTACTGGCAGAGCAGCTGCTCAGGCTGTCAGGGAACAGGCAGGAGCCCGGGATCCTCTGGTCACCCCATGGCTGGTCGCTGACACAGCGTCTGGCTTTGGCACCATCATCTTACAGAGTCATGGGCTTGGCAGGATCCCCTTACACCATTTTAGAATGATGACAGAGATCCCTTCGTCTTCAGGAGACACCACAGCAGACGCCTTCAACCTTCCCCATTACTAACTGCCACCTCCCAAAGGGACAGGCAGCGGGCTGGGCGAGCACACAAGGACTGGGCTGCAGAGGCCACCGACAAGCGGCCTTAAGATGAGACTGGGGAGATTCAGATCAGATAGTAGGAAAAAAGAATCACTTTTAGGATGGTCACGCATTGGAATAGGTTGCCCAGGGAGGTGGTGGAGTCACCCTGGAGGTGTTCAAGAGGCGTCTGGACCCAACCCTGGGTAATGTGGCTTAGTGGTTTAAGGACTACAGTGGTGGCACTGGGTTGACAGTAGGACTTGATAATCTTAAAGGTCTCTTCCAACCTTGACCATTCCATGACAGCGTCGCCACCGCCAGCATCTCCATCCCTCCACCGCCCTCCCCTTCCCGCCCCGGGGCGGCGCGCATTCCCCGCGCGCTCCC
>WEIT01037269.1:55291-65461 GCA_013389985.1 Dryoscopus gambensis | reverse complement strand
ATAAAAAAGGTTGTGGGACACAGCCTGGTATTGGAGAACTAAAGCACGATGGTCTCAGTTTGAGGCAGGAACAGGTGTACAAAGTTTATAAAGGAAAAAAACCAAAATGTTCTTCCCAGCAAGTGGGATGATTTGATGTGTGCATATTCCTGCAGATCCATTCTGTGGCTTGTGCAGCCTTTGGCTTTAATCATGGGGATTTGCAGGTGTTAAATTAGCCACAGGAGGGCCCATAGTCTGTTCTCTGAATGCAGCAGGAGCATATTGAGATGAATAATGAAATTAGGTCTCAATTGCTTTTACTGCACATCAGAGTAGCTCCAAAATTCATGAGAACAAAGCATTACATGCTGGACTAATTGAACAAAGCACATATGTGAGAGCTTATAGAGGGTCCTGCCTTGGAAACAGGTGAGAGGTGTGGGTGACAGTGGGTTCTTTCAGCTAAAAGGCCAAGAAAGGCACCTATAGATAGATAGTGGTGATTTCTCTGGGCTATGAAATACCACAGGGGTTGCCCCATACATAATTTGGACTCATCTCCCTGCGTTTAAATCCTTACAGTGTGCAGTGATAATGTTCTGCCTTCGTGGGCTGCAAATGGGGACAGATGAATTTCATTTTCAATAAAGCCACAATCCTCATGCCTGTCTGTGTGATAAGAGAGTCTGTAGATTGCCATGATGCTTCTGGCCTGCTCTGGTTAACTTTCAAACACAGAATTCAAAGTACAGATGGTAATTCTTATAAATAATGCATTGCTATCCAAAAACACATAAAAGGTCAGAGCTTTACTGAGTTTCTCAGAGAAATTTTTCTTCATCTACAAGTTATGCTTTTTCTATTCCAATAAGTCTTAATTGTGTATTAAGTAGCTAGAGTGCTATTATATTGTTTCATTAAATATCAGAGAAGTGTTACGGAGGTTACATAAACCTGCTGCGTTTTCCAAGAATTGAAACATCGCCTACAAATCCACAGAGATTGAACACAGCTACATCATTTTCTCCCAGCTGGGATGGGGCTCCCTGTGGCACCCAGGTGAGTGTCCCTTGGGTATCCCTGCCATGGTCTGGGGCTGGGAAGGGGAGGTCAGCTCCTGTAGCTGCTGTGTGTGTCTCTTACTCCTATGAATGCACATGGAGTTCATTCTTTTCAAAGTATCTTAGAGTAGGGACCAAAAAATTAAGATAAGTTAACCTGGACTCTCAAGTGAGTTGAGATCCCATCCAGTAAGGGCCTGTGACAGAAAAGCTCACAGAGATGCTCCTGGAGAAATGTAAGTTGTTCACATGTGGCTGTGGAGTTCTTCAAGACAGAAGGTCTGGTGGCTGTTCTGGCTGCCTTTTGAGTTGCATGATACTGGAGAGATCACAGAATGGTTTGGGTTGGGACCCTAAAGATCATCTGGTTCTAACCCCTTCCTTCATGATCAGGGACACTTCCCACTAGACCAAGCCGCTCCAAGTCCCATCCAGCCTGGCCTTGAACACTGCCAGGGAGGGGACAGCCACAGCTACTCTGGGCAACCTGTGCCAGACAAGACCACCAACAAAGTTTGGGTCAGCTGCAAGTAACACTTGTTACCACCTTGACATGCGTTGGTTTGATTCTGACCTTTGAACAGTGGTCCAAGTTGTCTGACAGTGCAAAGCTTCACCTATTCAAAAACCTAAACCACTCTTTTTTATAAAAATAAAATGAGCAATTTCAATTTTCAAACATTCCTCCTGGTTGTTTTTAATGTTGCAGAAATATATAAGAACGTGTTGGTTTAGGAATTACTTATTGTTTTGATAAATCAGCATTTTTTGGACAAAAAAAAATGTTTAAAAAAAAAATTCTGATCACTTTTGATAAGTATCACCTTGCTTATGCACCACCCTCATCAATCTTTTATTTTATGGCCCAAGATAATCACTTTCTTCTTCCTTCCTGCCCTTTGCTGGTTAAAGAGCCTCCTCTAGGCTTTATACTGGCTTCATCACCTTTCAGACCTCATCTTCCTCTCTGCCACCCCAAGAGGGGCTTGAAAGGCAGCAGATGACTGTGCTGGATCTGTAGTCTGCACACTGCCCTGTCTGGACCTTAAAAATGTTTAACGTTACTCAGAGCTTGTTCAAGGATTTTTTTTTTTCCTGTTTTCTTGCCTGTTTCTGTCAGAAACTCTTTCTACAATAAAAAGTCAGCCTGCTGGAAGGACCAGCATCCCCCATCTCGGCACCTGGGGGAGCAAGCAAGGAGCTGTGTCGTTCTGCAGAATCTCTGCCTTGTTCTGACAATTGCGTTTGGAAAGATGAACTGAAGTTTTGTGTTTAAAGCAAGCAAAAGAACCCAAACAAACCCCAAGTTTTCCTCACCAGCTCTGCCATGGCTCAGAAGAGCAGCTCTGTGGTGCCAGCTGTGTCCCTGTCGTGTTGTGCTGGAGACTGCTGGGGTTTCACACAGCAGCACCCGGGGATGGGATACCTCAGGCTGTGTGTTAACTCTGGATCCTACAAACCATCACTCAGATTTTAGTACCAGCTCCTCTCGTGCTGCTGCTCTTGTATAAAAAACGAGCTGCTGAGCTGTTGAGTTTAATGCTAGGTATCATCTGAATGGATGTTGTCCAAAAGCAAGAGAGGATGTCTGTGATTCCTGATCACTCCTGGTGTGCAGCTGGCAGGCCAGGCTGGAGGGCCCTTGCCTGGGACCAGGCTCTTGCACCAGGATGCAGTAGCATGGAGCGTGGCACTGTGTGGAGCTGTGCTGGAGGGATGAGCAACCAGCTCTCATTTCTCCAGGAAATCTGCTGCTCCTGGGCTGATGGAAGAGGAGACGCGAGCTGATGTAGGAAAAAGGTACAACAAATCCCCGCCAGCAATGATCAAGCCCACTCCAAGTTTTGCCCTGCAAGGATCAGACAGCATAGTCCAGAAATCTCTGGAGATGCAGAGCTTGGGCTAAGGAAAAATCTCCAGGAATACCTGCCCTGCTGACTTACCCAGCAGTAGCAAAATAAACAGGGCAAAAACAAAACTCCAGGGGCTCTTTTGTGCAGCAGAGACCTTGTCCAGACAAGCAGAGCTGATTCATTTCCATGCAGAACTCTGCAGCAGTGAAATTCTTTGTAACCTCTGGCTTAAACATTTTTCCTTGCTTGGCTGAAGCACACAGACACTGCAGTCAGTGACACCCCAGAAAGGATTCAAGCACAGGTGACCTGAGGTATAGCACCAGTGGGACTGGAAATGTGCTGAGCATCACGAGCAGCTCCAGGTCTGGAGTTCTTCTCCCAGCCACAGCAGAGCAGCAGAGACTGTCACTGCTAAGGGCTGGAGGTCAGACATGAATAATCCTCCTACCAAACCTCCCACAGGTCACCTTCCAAGCACCTTGCTTAAGACCATTTTGGAACAGTTGAGTAAGAGTGAATAAAAATATCAGCAAAAGAGACACACTCAGTGGTAAGCAACTGAGTTATCAGCTCAGTGGAAGAAGATAGTAATGGTGTCTAACAGCATAACCAGTCCTGATGATTTTACTCAGAATTTTAGCAATTTTTTTGTATTTTCATGCAAACACCTGGTGTCACCAGGGCAGATCCTGCTGCCATTGTTTAGCTTTTACTTCATCTTTTCTCCCACAGCTTGTGGTGCTGCTGGGATGAGAGTCCTACCAGGGTACAAATGAGTCCATACTGAACACAGATTGAAAGTACGACCTGAGGACTCATGATTATCTTGGTGGAAACCAGCTGCAAAGAATAAACATTCCCATAATTGTAGGCACCCCAGGGTATTCAAGGCATCCCTCTGGGCTGGTGGGTTTGGCACAGGAGACACAAATTGGCAGCTGAAGACCACAGAGAAGATGTGGTACATCTCAGAATCATAGAATTGATGCTTTGAAGTGGCTACCTGAAAACAGAGGCTACGCAAGATTAAGAGAATAAAAGCAGGTATTTATTTGAAGGACCTTCAAAGGTACACCTTGGGAGTCAAAAGCCTCCAAGGGGCTCCACCCAAGATGGACCCCAGGTCACAGGTTTTTCATACTTTTATAAATTTGGTCCATTTGCATACCAGGGTTAATTCTCCAATTATAATTTCAGGTAATGGTGTAATTACCTCAAGTTTGCTCCCCCTGTCCAGAGGTTCAGTATACAAGTTTCAGGGCCTGGGACAACAAGGTGTCCTTGAGTTCAGGCCCAGAGAGGGTTTGTAAGAAGAGCAGCTAGCAGGCTGTGTGAAGTTTCAGAGTTACATACCAGGCAGTACAGGATCTGAAAAATATAAAAGCTAAACCCTAAGGCATCAGAATCACTTACACTGGGAAAACATTTAAGGTCATTGAGTCCCACTGTAACCCAGCACTGCCAAGTCCATCGCTGAAGTCATGTCCCTAAGTGCCACATCTACACATCTCTTAAAGACCTCCAGGGATGGTGACTCCACCACTGCCCTGGGCAGCCTGTTCTAGCGCTTGACAACCCTTAAGGAGAAGAAATGTTTCCTAATATCCAATCCAAACTTCCCCTGGCACAACTTGAGGCTGTTTCCTCTCGTCCCAAACCAAAACAGCAGGAGGCTCAAGGTTTGAACCCCACCTTCACTGTCCACTAATGTGTGAGCCAAAGACATCCATCAGTGCGTAAGATGAGAAAAGCCAGGGGTTTGGGGGTTATTCCCAACAATCAAATGCTGGAAGTAGATGATAAGCCAGCAATGCACAGCTACCTCAGCACCATCACACCCACAGCTCATTGTCATGGGAAGGGCCATTCTCCTGGAAGGTGTAGCTGGGTGATGAAAGTCCGAATGCAAACTTATGAGGTCAATAGAAAAAGTAGCCTCACACAGGAGCTGGTGAATAAGTCTTTCCCATCAGATCTGCATTGGGGTTTGAGGAAAAAACAGCTGCATTGTCTGCCTGCTCCTTGGGCATGTTCCACCTGCTTAATTGAAGGCAGGTCCAAGTGAGCCATCTGTTGACCTGGTTGAGGAATCAGAGCTTCCCACTAATTTAAAGATATTCTTACAGGTTATTAAAGGCCTAGAAGGAAAGGAGAGATGGATAAAAAACAACAGTAAGAAGCTTTGCCTTAGAGGCACAGGTAATATCTGTAACAGCTGCTGCACCCTATGCCTAAGCTAATTGTTAAATGAATCACCCTGGCAAAAGAAGCATTAATAAAGGGAAGCGGAGACTGAACATCTGGAAAATAATATGAAAGGGAAGAATTTTCATATTTTGGAACTCCTTGCTGGGTGGGAACTGCTTGGGGAGACAGCTCTAATTGCTTGTCTGAGAGAATGAAAAGTGAATCTATTCCCAATCTGAAATCAGCACAGCCATTGTGTATTCCTCTCTGCTCTGCTGTCCCAGTGCCACAACTGTTACAGGGGGCCCTGACCTGCAAATACCAAGACAAGCTCTTCATCTTCTGCGCTTTGGCCAGACAGCAATGTGGGTCCACAAAGCCGATGGTGTGCGCCAGCCTCCTCAGGACCTGGATCCAAGCTCAGAAGCTGTTTTGAGCAGCCAAGTGGAAGATGAACCATCAAAAAAGGTTATCCTGGTGGCACTTGGTGCTGCCCTTGGTGCTTGGTATGTCTAGGTGCTGCTGGGTGGTTACCAGGACTCGTTTGATAAACCAGCTCTCTGCCTGAGGCTGTCATGGCAATGGCTGTGGGGCAGGAGGAGAGAACACCAGGCCTTCTGCTGCCTGTTCCTGCTGTGCCTTGCAGCCCTTTGCTGGATACAGGGAGCTAAAGACACGGCTGAGTTTCTCCCTCTACAGAAAAAGGACATGGCCAACACACAGCGGAGTCCTCTGTGCAAGGCCCCGGGGATACTCTGTCCAGCACAGCAAAGAGATCTGCAAAAAGAGCCCACACCACAGTCTGGGCCAGACCCGTTTCATGATTTGACACCGGAAACAGGGCTAGATGAAACTCTGGAACATTCTTGGGTCTCGTTCAGCTTTGGTAAGGAGAACCAAACCAGGATACCATGGATCTCTCTGATAGCAGGATGCTGGGATTTTAGCACATACCTGGAAAACAGATTGTGCTGCGATACCTGTGCTCTGACTGGGCTTAGCTCTTCTGCTCACCATTTCCTCGCAGAAGCAGCTCATGATTCTTCCACCTTCCCTCCATTTGTCTTCTTGCTCTTCTGCCATTCTGTATTTTCTCAGTCTCTTGTCTTGGAGAAGAATCTCTTTCACTTAACCCCTCAAACGGCCCTGTACAGCCAGATCTCCATCCAGCAGAGTACCTGGCAGCCCAGGGCTGGTTTCTGCACAAATGAGTCCCAGGCAGCAACTTCCCAGGGCACGTGTCCAGCAGGACACAGTGGGTCTGTAACAGGGGCATGGTGAGGGCAGCGGAGAGAAGCAGCACTGAACCACGGCTCTGCAGCAAGACAGGGTCACAGCTCCCTTGTTTCAGTAGCACTGTACAAGTCTGATCCACTTTTCTGAACAGAGCCTAAAAGCAGCTCAACCACCCTCCAAACACAACGCTGCTCCCAGCCCAAGCTTGCAAGGCATTGCCAGTGGCATGTGAAGCCCTTCTGAGCTTTTAATTTCCACCTGCAAAAGGAATGGGCGAGTTTTTCAATATTTTACATTTGCATTGGTGTAGGTGAAATGCCAGCCTGAGCACAGGCAGAGCACCCCACTCCTAAGGTCCCCAGCACCACCTGGCACGCCCCAAATCCCACCCCTCTGGTGCCACTGAAGGAAAGACCTTGGACACCTGTCTCTTCACCAGCTGAACACACAACTTTCTGTAACTGGTTTTTGCAATCTGCTTCTTCCTGATGTTCTTCTGGAATAGCTGGGCGTGGGAGCCAGCTTTGCAGGCAGGAGACCTGGCACAGGGATGTGTCACTCAACCACCGGCAGCACGTGGCACGGTGCTGTGGCATGGCCCTCGGGAGGGCTGCCCAGTGGCACGGAGCAGAGGGGGCTCCGTGGGTTCCAGGGTCACGGATGAAGAGGGACAGCACCCCGGGCACCCTTGGGTGCAGGGAGAGGAATGCCACTGAGGCACGGACAGGGAAGAGGCTGCAGCAAAGGAGGGGGTGTGTGGGGGGGCTGGGGCCGGGCAGGCGCATTCCCAAACATCCACGCAAGGATCCTAAAGCATAATTATGAAATTTTAAAAAACATCTTGACGTTATAATTATAACGGTTCCTGGAGGAGCCGCGTAATTGAATTCTAGGGTGTCTCGCTCTCATTGCAGGCACTAACAAGAGAATGGCTCAGCTTCCCTCGCAGCCTTCCCGGAGCCCTGCAAAGCTCGGGAGACACCCAACAATTCAATTATTGTTTCCCTCTGGAAAGCAGATCATTTTAGACACGCGGCCAGCTCTAATTACAAAGGAGAGGGGGGAAAATTTCTTGTGTCCAAAATTATTTGACTCATTAAAAGGATTTACTTTCCACCAGGCCTAAGAAGTTGACGCTCTGGTGGAAGGATGGAAGGCAGAGAGAAGTGGTGGCTCTGGCAGGAAGGAGAGGGACCCCTACCCTGAAGCGGTGTCCCCAGGAGCCTGTACTGGGGGCTGAGCCCCTCCAGGTCCCCCTTTCCCAGGGAAAGCTGTTTTCCATGAGGAAGGAAGCCAGGGCAGCAGCCAGGGGTGGTTGGGCGGGCAGAGCTCGTGGCAGACCACGAGGCTTCGCACAAGCAGCATGTGAGGAGAGCAGCTCCCTCGCACGGGTTTGGCAGGAGCGGGACCGGGGCTGCGGCTGGGGAACCTCCCTCCTCCCTGCTCTCGTCGGCAATGAAAACATGAGGTCTTTTACTCAAAAGCTTCATTATGCTGTTGTGGGGTTGTGGGTTTTTTTCCCTCAGATTATTTTTAAATGCTCTTTTGTGGAGAAGGACGATTTTTCATAGGGGAGGTCCCTTTTCCAATTACCATTAATTAACTCATCTGTAATAGATTTTTTTATAGCCCTCCATTTCCTGTGGCAGGGAGAAGGCAGTGGGCAGGAGGCTGAGCTGCTGCTCTGCCCCAGGATGGATCAGGGCCAATCCAACCTTCCCAAGACAACACTTTAGAAGGCATTTTTTCCATTTTTATATCTTTTTTTATAATTGTTTATAATTAAAATCATGCCTTCATGGGCTTTACAGGGGCAATGCTACTGCCCAGTGTGGACAGCTTGGGCAAGAGGACAGGGATTCTGGGCACGAGGCTCCCAGAACCACTCCATGCACTCATCCTCAAACCCACACCTTCCCTCCTCTCCAGTGCAACGAAATGAATTCCAGCATAATGTTTATGGTTAATTTGAAATCTAGCACTTGTTAGCTAATCCTGTTAGCAGCTTGCAAAAACAAGGGATCCCTTGTATAATCAGTAATTATAACAGGCGTTTTATGTTAAATTATATCTAATAAGCAAGGCAAAAAGAGGGTTGTGTTCTCAGATGCAGCTTTACTCATCCAAAAAAAAAAAAAAAAAAAAAGAGGCAAAAAGTCTTCTCCATGATGAAATTATACAGCTAGAGGGAAAATTAGAAGAAATTGAATGGTGGGATGTCACAGCGCGTTTGGGATGTCACAGCAGAGTGTCATGGGGTGGGAATTCGGAGTGGTTTCTCCCCCCACGGCAGGAGCTGACCCAGCCGGCCGCCATCGAGGGCTGAGGAGCTGCGGGCTCCCGGGGCTGGGGATCCCCAGGGCGGGAGATGGAGGAGGAGGAGGAGGAGGAAGAGGAAGAGCCTGTGTAAAGAGCCCAGGGCAGAGTGGTACCGGCGCCCGGGCCCCGCTGCCCGGCTCCGCATGGACTCCGCACCCCTCCGCACCTCTGCGGGGCAGCAGCAGCGCATTGGGAGGGCGGCGCTGCCTGCGCGGCTCTGCGCGGGTTTTCCGCGGCAGCGGGTGGAGCAAAAGAAACCGCGGCGGGAGTGGGAGAATCCCAGTGAGAAGTGGTGCTCCCCCCCCCCCCAAAAAAAAGGCAATGAAAAAAAGAGAAATTTTAAAAAATTAACATTAAAAAAAAAAAAAGCCCCTTTTGCTGCGGAGAAAAAGGGTTTGTGCCCTGAGAAGGAGCACCCCCAGCCCGGCGAGCTCTCCCCCGCTCTCCCACGCAAGCAGCCGCGCTGTGGCCACGGGTGCGCATCCTCAGCTCCGCGGGGGCTCCTGGGGCTCCGCGGGGCCTGAGGGCTCCTGTGCGCGGGGATCCCGTGACAAAGACCCTTTTGTCTGACTGTAGGACCACCGGCCCCGAGTTCCGTGGCTTATTGGTTGCAATGCCTGATGGAAATAAAAGAAGGTAAATGAAGGTAGTAGAAAAAAAAAAGAAAAAAGTAAAATAATTTTTTAAATAATTAAAAAAAATAGAAATGAATAAAATAAAATAAAATAAAATAAAATAAAATAAAATAAAATAAAATAAAATAAAATTAAAATAAAATAAAATAAAATCTAGGACCCGGGACAGGCTGGAGCGCGCCATTCTCTGCAACTTTTCCCCGTCTTAAAAATCACACTTTCATTAAACCGTCCCCTAAAATGTGACAATGTTTTAACTACCGGAGTTACTGTCAATACGTTTAATCAAATAGATTCTTGAGGAAATCTCCCTCCATAAATACATAATCTTGTCCTTTAAACATGTGTATAATCAGAAAATCTAATTAAAAGCTAATCGGAGGGCCGGATAGGGTTAATTCTGCGCGGGCGCGGGCGGGCTGCGCGGCGGCCCCGGCCGCGGTGTCTCCGCTCGGCTTTCCCTCCCGAGATGCAGATCCTGCCCGGATTCCAAACACCGCGTGTCAGGACGAGAAGCAAATGTTGTTTTAGCAGGAAAGTAGTAATAACAAAGCCATTTATGCAAGCACATTAGAGCGGCCGGAATCCTGCCTCTTAGTTAAAATTTTTGAGCCAGAAAATTAAAAACAAATATTTAACTTCGCAATTTGCACCCCCCGGCTGCCGCCGCCGCGAAACTTTCCGCATGCATATGGATGAACCCGGCCCCGCGCTCGCCCGGCCGCGGGAGATGGTTTAATGCGCTTTTAAATAAATTAATAGAAGTTCTGGGGCGATGCCGGGGCGAGGCGCGGAGGGGCCGCGTGTGCGCAGCCCGGAGGGGGGGGGGAGGCTGTGTCGGGGGTGGCGAGTCCCGGCATCACCGCGGCCACCGGCGCCGAGAGGGGCGGAAAC
>WEIT01037269.1:24694-55225 GCA_013389985.1 Dryoscopus gambensis | reverse complement strand
GGAAAGGGAAAGGGAAAGGGAAAGGGAAAGGGAAAAAGAAAAGGAAAGGGAAAGGAGAAGGGGAAGGGGAAGGGGAAAGGAAAGGAAAGGGAAAGGGAAAGGGAAAGGGAAAGGGAAGAGAAAGAGAGGAAGGAAGTTAAGAAGGGAGGGACAGAGGTGCAGAAGGCAGGAAGGAAGGAAGGAAGCAAGGAAGGAAGGAAGCAAGGAAGGAAAATTCAAAACCAAAAAGAAACAGCAAGTCGAAAGACAGACGGGAAGACAAACATCAGCCGAGTTTTCTAACTGGGTTTGGTCCCACCTCGGCCGAGCACGGCGGGTTTGGTCAGCGGGGCAGGGATTGGCACCCGGGACCGCCTGGGCACCCCCACCTGAGCACCCTCCCGAGCATCCCATTGCAATGCCCGCATGTCCCTGTCACCACAGCTCTCCCTCCCTGACGCTTCTCCCCTCGCACATGAAAACTCTCACATTTATCCTTCTCCTTTTCCATCTTTTATTTCCCTACCGTCAATTTGCCACCCGAGCATCATTTCTCGGTAAAATTCAATTTAACGAGTGCAGGCTGCATCGAGCGCCCCGGGTCCTGCCGCAGCGGGACGGGGCATTTGCCGGGGCCGCCGATAATTGCAGCTTTTTGGGGGATTTGGGAGATCCTCAGCAGCGACAGCCACTAAGTGTCGTTTCCTTGGCTCGCTGGGGAAGTATGTGGAAGTTATTTTTATTGATGTGCTCCTGGTACATTGTTTTGGCAGTTGCAATTTCCGTGTGACATATCCAGACTCTCCTCCGAAAATTGCTAAAAAAAAAAAGGGGGGGTGGGGGAAGGCGCCTTGACATTTATCCCCAGCTACTGCCGCTGCTCAGTAACGTTTAATTACAAAACTCGGCTGCGGTGCCAACCTGTATCGGTCATTAGGAACCTTTCCTAAAATCTTGTCAGCCTGCAATGAGAAACAGACTTAATGGAGGTAACCACATAGCTCCTGGTCTGCCAGCTGAAACTGAGGCTATGCAAAAGAGGATAGAAATGCCAAAAAAGCCACCGGATTCCCTTCCTAGCAACCAACTCTTTAAATTTATTGCACTTCCCCCCCCCGGTTCCTGCCCTTCAAACTGCCTTTGAGGAACTGGGAAGTTTCTTCTTTATTTTTAGAAGGTGTTTTGGGGAGGGAGAAACAAGTTTTGCCCGGGGGTGTCTCTTGTGTCAGTTTGGCTGGGTTTGTTGGTTGGGGTTTTTGGGAAAAAGGCGACGAGACATGGAGACGGCCGGTGGCGACCTCCCCCACCGTGTCCCCGGCCTCCTCCCCGGTCTCGCCGGTCCCTTCCCTGCCCTCCCCGGCATCCCCGGCCCCGGCTGTCCTTGCAGCGAGGGGACGCCAGGGGGCAAGAGGCTTTCACAAAGGCTGCATCCCTTCATCCCTCCACCCTTCCATCCCTCCTTCTCCCCATCCCTCCATCCTTCCATGCCCCCATCCTTTCATCCCTTCACCCTTCCAGCCTTCCGTCCCTCTCTCCCACGGGGGGTTTCATCATCTCACAACGGCAGAAGTCAGATTTCCTATTAAAAATAAAAGGAAAAAAATCCACAAGGTGGTCTAAATTCCCAATTTCCCCCCAGCCTCATCTCCACGTGCACCTCGTGGGCACAGCAACGCGCTGCCTCGCACGCAGCACAGCCAGGCGGAAACAATATCCAGCAGCCTTGTAAAGAACGGCAGAGTTTATTTAAGCCAGCCATTAATCCTACTTACCTTGGTGCTATTTGGACCTAATCCTATTTCCTCTGTGCATTATAAGGACAGTGAAACGACACATTTTTGTTCTCCTGGTGGAGGCTGGCTGGGAGGAGCACGCCGCCGGTGCCTGGGCTGCCACTGGAGCCGGAGGAGCGGGATGCGCTCGGCGGGCAGCAGCAGCCTCCAAAGGAAATCACTCAAGGGAAACTTCGCCAGAGACAAAAAAAAAAGCACATTCAATTTCCTGACTACTGCTTTCCTGCCTGAGTTATTTATTTTGGCAACCGCACGTTCAATAAATGAAATATTCAATCAACTGACCTCCATGCCAGCTCATATGATTCTTCCAGGAGTCCACTTTTTTTAAATTTTTTTTTTTTATTTTAGTCCTTGGATAAACTGCAGGGAGGGTTCCCATATCCCAGCTTTGCTTGGCAACTGGTGCATTACATGGCTTATGAATTTTGCAGACAATGAACCCCAGTGTGGCTGAAAAGGACCATACACGTCTACGTGCCATTTCCCAGGCACGTTAGACATTAGGGCAAAGTATCGCTTATTTTTTCATCTTTTTCACACTTTTCCCTTTCCCAGACTTTGCCCCAAACGCTGAGTTGGGATATGAAACTAATGCCAGAGATTTTGCTGCAGAGACAGAAACCACTTAAAATAATCAGATGGCAAAATACCAGGCTCACCCCCGAGAGCAGCATTTGTAATGCTCCTGCCTGGCATTTTATTCCTTGCTTTATCTCCCCGTATCACACAAATCCATACGCTGCGTATCATTTCTCTTTGAAATGCCATGAACTTGGTGTTTTAAATCGAACCAGCCTTTCTTTTTTTTCTTTCTTTCTTTCTTTCTTTCTTTCTTTTTTTTTTTTTTTTTTTTTAGCCACAAAACAATGGAGATTGTCAAAGGGCCCCGGGTTGAGCTTTTCTGCGTGTTCACAAAGCGTTAAAGCTTTATCGAACAAACCGGCTCTGTCTGACCCCTGCCAGACAAAAGGCAAGTTCCATTTTCCTCTGCAGAGAAGAGGGGCAGAGAGGGACACAGAGAGGGATGTACAGTAGGGCTGGGTGGGCCCGGGGCCGTGGGGTGCCCCAAGGCAGTGGTGGGATGTCCGGTCACCCAGCCACCACCCTGGTGCTGCCAGTCCTGGTCATTTTGGAGGTGCTGATGTGCTCGGCCTCATGCAGGTGGTGGGCGTGGTGCCAGTACAGCCAGGGAGCAGCAGTCCAGCACCTGCTGGGAGCTCAGGCACGGATTTTGTGTGGTGCTGTGCTGCCTTTGGTGCTGCGCCCACCTCAGCGAGCCTCGACTGATTGAATGTCCATGCACCATGAACGGTCCTGGAGGGTTTGAATTTTTCCTTGAGGCTTTGCACAGGCCAGAACCACTCCTTTGCTTCTAAGGTCCACAAGGATGATTCACGATTTCCATGGGGTTTTTTCACGAATTTTGAATAAGATGGGAGCATCTCGTTCTGGAGCTGTGCACCACCAGGGAGGCTGGGAACAGTGGCCAGGCTTAAAGGAAGGAATGGTCAGAGAGGTAAGAAATTGTCAGAACAGTCTTCTGAGGAACAACACAGGCAGGGGGACACTGGCAGAAGACTGGATCTGCAAATGCTGGTGTCTGGATGTGGGCGCCTGTTTGAGCCTGGGCTCTGTGTGTCCCATATGAAGCCCTGATCTTTTGTAGGCTCTTGGTGACACCTACCATCACCACATGAGCATCCCAGACACCCTTTCAGTGGCACCAGTCTCTGCCAACCTCACCTCTGCTTTGCTCGCATGTAGAGCGACATGGAGCCACTGGGCTAAATCCTGCTCAAAGTGTCTGCAGCTTTGACAGAAGTTTGAGCACTGTTTCTTCCAGCTCCAGCAGCATCCAGGCAGCAGATGAATCAGTTTATTGACAATCACCATGATTCCCGTCAGCAGAGATGTGTCTGGAGCACTGTGATATTGAGCAGTGTGAGGCACTTATTTCTGCATCTGCTTCTCCTGTGGGAGGATGAGCACAGAGACATCCTTTGCACTTGAAATGGGCTGCTCAGAGGTGGGTGGGAGAAACCCTCACCTCCTATGAGTTGTGCTTTGAGGATGAAGTCCACCCTATTTCTTCCTCGGGTTTGGTTATTTGCAGAGACCCTCCTGCCCTATACCCATCTCTATCCCACAGGGAGCAGGGCAATGCCACAGTAGCAGAGACCACCTTTCTGCAGGTGTATCATGTTCTCACAGTACCAAAGCACCCACTGATTTCCAATCCTGCTCATAAAATGTTAATTTCCAAGGAGGAGGCTGTGACTATGCTCGTTTTGGGGTTTGTTGAGCTTTGGGTAGCAGGCTCGGGCTGCTCACCCCCCCCAGCAGTGTTTTGCATTACTTGTTAAGGGAAGCTGGCACTCAGCTTCGCCGTCAGTGGAGATTTGTAAGCCTGATTATATTCCTAAGCATATGTTTGGAAATGAGAAGCAGCTCTCTGAAGTCAGTGGAATTGCTCTGATTGCAAATCTCAAGTCAAGAGGAGGGAAGCCTGGCTGCGGGTCTGAGCTCCCTCTTGGAAGAGCCACAGGCAGTGAGTAACAGCTCTGAGCTCTTCCCCACTCCAGGGGCAAAGTCGAACAGAAAGCAGAACAAACATCTTTGTCCTGAAAATCCCATAATATTTCAGAAATGTTTGTGTTGGTGTTTTTTAAGGGTATAAACAATGAACCATACTACCTGGGTGGGCACCATTTCCAGGCTATTTTACGAGTTTTGGAGGACAATCCTAAGGAGAAAGGGAAGTTCATTGAACGCAGGATGCAGCAGATATTCCCCCCAGCAGATGGCTGACTTTGAGTGCTGGAACAAGTGGCCAGGGCTCAGCAACAGCAGCAGCTGAAGCAGCAAAGGATTCACATCACCTTGCAGGGTTTAGCTCTTCGTGTCACTGGGCTCAGCTGCTGCAAAAGATGTCTCTGAATGGGAGCAGCAGTTTCATTCCCAGAACCAAACCATTCCAAAGAAACCATCACTTGTTTTGGGACAGCACCACTTCCCTGGAATCAGCCAGATTTTCCTGGCACAAAACTGCCACTACAGAGCAATGATTCCGATCCGTGAACCTCAAAGTAGTGAGATTTGAAAGACTGGAAAGGCAAGTGGGTGCTTTGGTTGCTCCGTGTTAGAAGTGGTGGGAGATGAACACCACAAAACATGACCCATGCAGGGTCATGACTTGGCAGCACTCACTCATACACCTTCTGCATTCCCTGCCTCCAGACATGCTGGTGCTCAAAGCTAGGCCACAAAAAGTGCGTGAAAAAATTAAGTTTAAATTGCATCCACACCAGTTTCCACATCAGAAAGAAAATGCTTTTCATGCAATGAGGACCTTTTTACAAGGGCAGGTAGTGACTGGACAAGAGGGAATGGCTTTAAACTGAAAGAGGGCAGGTTTAGATTGGATATTATGAAGAAATTCTTTACTACCAGAGTGGTGAGACACTGACACAGGTCTCACTGACACAGCCCAGAGAAGCTGTGGCTGCCCCATCCCTGGAACCCATTCTAGGCCAGGTTGGAGAGGGCTTTGAGCAACCTGGTCTACTGGAAGGTGTCTCTGCCCATGGCACGGGGTTGGAACTGGATGGTTTTTAATGTCCCGACCCAAACCATTCTATGATTTTATGACCTAACTCTCCAGGACTGAGGCTTGCTGCCCGGAGCAGCTGCTGTGTGATGCCTCCCAAGGTATCTGTCCCTCCAGTGAGCTGTAAATCCCAGCCTCAGGACTGGAATTACTTCCACTTCACACCAGCATAGGGAATGGGACAATCAGGCTGACTTTGTGTAACTGGGACAAGAGAAAATTCTATTTAAATTCTACACCCCGCCAATGAATCTTGCAGCAGCCTAATTTTTCTTTGAATAATGCCTTGGGCAAGGCTTATGTGGCCCAGAAAAGGGAAAAAAAAAAAGGGTTGAATTTCCTCCACCCTGCTTATTTGTAACCTCCTTCCTAATGGATGGTGAATCTTGGGAGGTTTGACCCACTGGTGGCCAAGTCAGGGCTGGGATGCTGGAGAGGGCACCCAGCTGAGGATCGCTGGCACCTGTCAAAGCGAGGAGGGGGCAGATACTGGGACTCAAAAGCTTGTGCAATTAAGACAGAGAGCAAAAATAAAATAAAATTAACAACAAAAAAAAAAATTAAAAAAAGAAAAATTAATTGAGTAACCTCAAATTACAAATCAATTTGAGGAAATCCCAATCTAGCTGCAGACACTCTGCGAGCAGTTGAAGCTAAATTCATTGAGCAGACAGCTCTAATTAGCACACGGTTGCTCCAACAAGCTCTGCGTTGCTTTCTCCATGTCAGATGTGCCTGGTCCTGAGCCATGACGCTCATCAATTTGACCCAAAATACATTGAAGGCAGGGTGTCACTGCACTGAGATCGTTTAGGGGCTGCAGAAAGTCAAACTCCAAATTTCTCCGCTCCAACACCTCTGTGCCGCCTTATCCCAGCCACCCCGGGCTGGTTTCTGACCTCATTCATGCCAGTGCAAATCTGCAATAACTTCACGTTAGCCACAGGGTTTATTACAAATTGTCCTTGTGTAAAGAGACCAAAATCTGGTTTATGAAGTTGGCTTCTTTTCCCTCATTCCCAGGCAAGAAACCCTTCTGCAGCCGGAGTCAGTGGGACAGCTTTCACCTTTTAACTGAGGGAGAATTGCTCCCAACTCTCACTGATGGAAGCAAGGGGCAAACCCATTTCCTCCATAACAGCATCATTGCTTTGCTGATGCAGGACTTAGCCCTTTAGATTGAGTGAGAATTGAATTTTTTTTTGTAAGAAGCCCAAAATAAGATAAATACCAGGATACCACTGCAGTGAGGCATGTCAAGTTGCTAGAGGGGGATGAAACGTTGCACCAAAAAAAGTCCCTCTCTTTCAGCTTTAGTGAAAGATGTGACCTCATTCTTTTCCTGGGGCTGTAGAGAGATATGTGGCATTTTCCTTGCAGAGAAGTGTATTTTTCCTTTGGGAAAGGCTGAAAGACTATTTGGGTAGTGTATTATTTTAGACATATTTTGCATTCCTGCTCTCCCTCAGAGGAGGAAGTTGCTCTCTCCCACTTCTTCAACACTCATTCCCCTGTACTGAGCCACATTTGATCAAACACGTGGGAGAAGACCCCTGGCTAATGCAAACACAAGCAGCCACAAGGCTGTGCTGAGTTACACCTGGAGATCCACACCTCTATCACAAATTTCTGGTTTTTCCATAATTGTGTTAAATTCCATCCTTCCTCAAGCATTTTCTTCTTTTTTAACCTGATATCTTCTGCCAGGAGATGTTTTCTGATCTCTCCACTGTACGTTCTTGCTGATATCAGGAGCCCAAATCACATTTAGCTCTGTTTGCATAGTATGTGGCAATGTACTGGGGAAAGGCAGGTAGTACTGTCATGGTCTCATGCTTTTTTGGCTTCACTGCTGTGAGGAGAGCTTGAAATCTTCCCAGTGTATTGAAAGCATTTCTGTAGTGGCAGTTATTGCTCATCCTTAGCGAAGCTTTTGAATGAGGCAAAGTTTGTGGGGAGAAATAGTGTTTTTCTTTAGATTACTTGGGGCAATCGCACACAGCAGTGAGGCTTCAGGGTCTGCACCTTTCAGATCTGAAGGAAAGCGAGGGTGCAATGCACCTCCTCCACCTTTCCAGCTCTAAAACAACCTCATCTACCCTTCCAGCTGCATAAAAGACATTCCCTGACCTACAGCCACCATCCCTGGGAAGCCTTTTTCTCACCCTGTTGTGCTGGGGCTGCTGATGTGACTTGGGTGTGAGCAGACAGCTGGGATACCTCGCCCAGGTGTGGACATGGACATTCCAAATGTCACACCCAAATCTATTCCTCAGGCTGCCCTAACAGCCCTGGAGAGAGGTGGGTGCTTCTAGGAGGTGAAGCCCCTCCCCAAAAGCACCTTAAGCAGATGACTCCTCAGTTTTTGGTCAGCAACTGGGAGTGCTACAGGTGAGAGTCTGCCCCGAAAAGTCCCCCTAAAGGGCTGAGCTCCATCCTCAGGCCCCCCTCAGCCTGGTGAAAGTGCTGGGAAAGCACTGAGTAGCCAGCGTGTCCATCCCACTCCCACAGCCCCCAAGGCACTCACCTGCATCCAAAGCTGCCCTTTACAAGACATGTACAGCTCAAGCACTTTCAGGATGGGGTCCAAACAAGCACGGATGGCTTGCGGAGCCATCATTCACTTTTTTCCCGGGCGGGCTTCCCCAGAGAACTGCATCTTTCTCTCGACCCCGTCTCTGCCAGGGTATATGCTGGTTTTCCATTCCCCAAACGCTGCTGCAATCATTTCTGCCCAGATTTATCTCATTTCAGTAATGTCTCTTGGGTTCATCTCTATTAAATCGTTTGGACATTGGGAAGTGGGATTACCCCACTTAGCTGTAGCTGTCTCCAGCGTGAATCCATGTGAGCTTGTGATCCTGGTCCTGTGCCGGGACTGTGGGATGAAACGAGTCCTTTTGGTGTCAGCTCGGGTACCTACAGGGAAATGGGCAGCTCTGCCAACGCCATGCCCCAGAGCAGACACCCTGCGGTGACTGGTTCCCATCTCCAGGATTCCATATGATTGCCCTCTGAGCAACCTGGTCTAGTGCAAGATATCCCTGACCATGGCAGAATGGAACTGGATGATCTTTAAAGTCTCTTCCAACCCAGGGGAGGGTGGAAGAGAAGGCTGAAGGGTGAAACAGGAGAGTGAAGGGTGGCAGAGGATTCTGAAACAGCTTTGCTGTCCCAGCTGTTCCTGAGTGTATAATTCTAGCAGCAGGAAAACAGTCTTCGTACTCTGTTGTACAGCAAGATATTTCAATGGATGTTAAGCCCAAACCTGCAGAAAGTTTCTCTCTACAGGGCAGATTCTTACAGGGCTCAGTAATGAAGCTTCACTGATGAAAGTGTCTAGTGCTGGTTTGTAGCAGCTCTAAGAAATCAGCGTGATGTAAGAACAACCAGGGGGGTATTGACTTTAAAAGCACTGACTTGTTTCAGTTTTAACTGGTATTTTGGATCAAGAGTCTTGAAAGAAGATTTGACGCCAGCTTTTATGGTAATACTTCTCCCTGATGATACCACACCTTTCCCCCAGTCACCACTACAAGTAAAACTAAGAATAAAAGCATTTTTTTAATCTTTACACTTTATATTAAAAAATAACTCTCAATAAACACCTTCCAGGATCACTTTTGACATTAAACATTGATTTCTATGTCTGTTATAAACCTTGAAGAATTGCCTCAGGCACTTGTAATAATCTAAGCATTAGATAGAAGCATTTTCACTATCTAATTATTACCCAGTTTAATACAAGCTGCACTTCAAGAATATTTGAAAAAAGAAATTATCTTTAAAAAAAAAGACCCATCCCCCAGCAACTTCACTGTTGCTGCTGGAGCCAAATGCAATACACATCAATGCAGGAAATACAAATCAGACCACCCAGTAACATGACTTTTTTGAAAAACCATCAAAACATGTACAGAAATGTCAAGGTCGTCTTTCTAAACAGGTAAAATTCTCTCCCCATTGCCCTTATTTCCAGAAGGAATAACATCCAGTTTCACTCTTTTCCATTTCCAGAACACTGCTCCTTGCTGAGCAAATTTCAGACACAAGATTAATGCAGCAAAGGGATTTGTGCACTCCCATTGTCCAAGGCTGATTCCTGCATGTTTACATTTGTGAGCTATCATCTATTTTTGCAATTTTCTCCCCAAAATAGGCCTTTTAGGAAATTAAAGTTGGGAGCATTTGCCCATAACTCAACTCATACGAGGCCAGTAAGTTACATCTAGGCGCAGAAGAGAAAATTTCTGGAATAGCCTGAATTTAGTGTCTCCTGTACTTCATGCAGGTGTTTCTGTAATTAATGTGCACTTATTTAACTTGGCTTTATAATTCTCACTCCAAAAATTGTAGAGGAATAAAATACCCAGCAGAGGAAGCTAAATACTTGAGCTGGGATTAATCTCCTAGAATCATGGAAGGGTTTGTGTTGGAAGGGACCCTAAAGATCATCTGGTTCCAGCCTCCTGCCATGGGCAGGGACACCTTCCACTAGAGCAGGTAGCTCAGAGCTGCATCCAATATGGCTTTGAAAACTTCCAGGCCTGGGCCAGCTGCAACATCTCTGGACAACCTGTGCCAGGGCCTCACCACCCTGATGGTGGAAAACTTCCTCCTAACATCTAATCTAAAACTGCCCTTTTTCAGTTTAAAGCCATTGCCCCCTGTCCCATAACTACATGCCCTGAAATATTAATGGGGAAAGTGTGAACACTAAATCTCATGCAATAATGACTTATTATAGAAGGAGAGATACATTTTTCCCTAAATTATGCCAGTGGAGTACTGCAACCCGTTTGTCTCTCGTGGTACTTTTGTCATAAATCCAACAGGCAATTAGAGCATTTTAAATCTTGCCTGGAGTAACTTCTTGATTTACAGATTTTCCTGCACAGCTGTGAACAGCCAAATTTGGCTTAAAATTCTCCAGTGAGACAGTGAGAAAGCTCATTTTTTGTCAGATATGTCGATCTCCTTTTATAACCCTGTGCAGAGTTTGGATGCTGCACATCTCAGACAATCAGGCTACTCATTGTACCCTTAAGTGTGGAGCTGGATGTCCAGCTGTGGGCAGAGATGCTGTTCTCATTTGCTTCTCAGCCAGACACATCTGCTGAGATGTGTCTTGATATTATTGGGCAAAGTCTGGAGAAACAAGCACTGAGAAATGGCTTCAGAACTGGGCCATCTCAAAGGCCTCCACTGAGAATGATGAGCAAGGATCACTACAAACACCAACCCAAGTTCTGTCCCTTTTAGGGGCCAGGGATGACACTCACCACGGGGCAGGCAGGGTTTCCTTCCTTGTCTTCGTCCCCCATGCCTCAGTCCAGCAAAACTTTCTGGTGCTGCTGTGGTGCTTACAAACAGGAATGGTTTGTGGGAAACCACTGGGAATCCCCTGCACAAGCTTCCATCCACATCCCAGTCAGAAGATTTGTCTGTGATGGACAGTGATTTGGTCCAGAGTAGAATACACCCATGTTCTGTATCTCCCTGGTACAGCATGTAACCCCTCAGTATCAGCTGGGCCATGGATGTGCTTTTCTTTACCCCTGTGTATGCACAGTACCCATGGTTGCATCTCTGCTGGTTCATCCCATCCATTTAGGGAACAAAGTTTCACAGCGTGATGATCTATGCACATCTTAGAGAAGATGGGGTGGGAAATTTCAGCTATCCAGTGTAGAATTGGAGCCTTCCTACCTTACAGTTTCCACACTCCATCTCCTTCCTTCTGTGCTTGGATCCATCCCTGCAGTTTTATGCTTGTCACATATTTTTAAGGTATTTGTCCCAGAAGTGTAAATGTTGAAACAATGTTGGCATCAGTGTGATCGTTTTGAATTTCTGTGAGTGTGTGGAAAAGCCTCAGGATATAAGATGATGATAGGCACTGAAAAACACCTTCCACTGGGGAGGCAAGTCAGCCACAGTATTGCCAGCAAGCTCAGAAGAACCGGACAGAACTGGGTGACAGATTCCTACTTTTCCCCTGCCTGAGGGACAGAAGGAGGCGATCTCCTGAAGCACAGCACCAAGAGAGTCACTGAAGGAAGATGAAGTCTCTGCAGCTCTGGTTTGCTTCAACAGCAGAACCTCTGCGTGCTTTTTTTGATGCATCCCGCCGTGCCAGGAAGGAGACACCCACATCTGGACACTGAGGGCTGGATAACACCAGCCACCCCCTTGGTGCCAAGCGAGAGGGTGGATATTCACCTCTGCTGGCTCCCCTTGCCTGTGGCAAGTCATGCCGGCCCCGTCCAGCATGGGATGGCTGCTGCCTGCAGCCAGCGGTGCTTTTTGAAGGTGGCGGAAAACTGACGGATCAAAAGTTTAGCCCAGAGGCTGCTGTCAGTTTGCTCAAGCAAATAACTTCATACAGCTTTCAGAGATCGTTGGGATCTCTGCGTGCAGGACAGAAACGTAAATAAATGGGAAGGTTTTTCTGGAGAGAGAGGCTGGCTCCTGTTCCTGGGCCTCCCAGCTGGGTGTAGATGGGGAAAGGGAAGGGCTGTGGCACTGGAAGTGGGGAAAGCAATGGGGCCAGTGCTAGGCTGGGGCAGATAAGTAGGAGAGGACCCCGAAGGACACAAGGAAGGGCAGGTCTTGTCACTGAGCACTGCAGAGCAAAGCCAGCCCCATGTAATTAAATCTAACATACGTATATTTACACAGCGCACGTCTATCCCTCTGGACAGATATATTCACAGAGGGACACAAGGGCATCTTACTGTGTGCTGCTACACCACCCAGAAAAAGCCAGCCCAGAGCCCTAAGTGTCTGCTAAAGTGGCCAGAGCCATCTGCAAGGTACCTGGTACCAAGACACAAGAATCTGTGTTTGAACACTTTATCCTAGTGTTCACTAATTCACTAAACCAAGACAAAGAGTTTTAAACCAACTGTTTGAAAATCAGCTTTATTGCAATTCAGACAGACATCTTGCCTCTGCTGGGCCACGGGTTTAATAAACACACCAGGCTCGTGTCTGAGCTCAGAGAGGATAACCTGTAAGCACTGAGTGACAGTTTTGACACTTTTTTGGAGACATACTAGAAATCCCAATTGCTGGAATCGATGTCAAAGTTTCTCTCCTTCAGAGTTTTACTTGTGACTGCTTAGCTACTTGCCTTGGGAGTCAGGGGCAGGGGAGAGGATGGGTGAGAGGTAACTTTCCCCGGAATGTTGTTTTAGTGATGCTCTGTTTGTGTGATGATTTGGAGTAATACGAAACCTTGGCATGCTCTGTTTTATTTTTCTTTTCAATCTTGTATTGTGTGGGTTTGGTTTAGTTCCTTTTTTTTCTCCCTGTGCTTAACAAAACACAAGTGCTATTTGGGACTTAAGAACAGAGTCCTGACATGAAAAGGAGATCACCTGAGTGCAGGTGACTTCCACTTTGAAAGCTCAGACATGGCTTTTTTAGTTCTGTGCTTCAGATGGGCTGGGACTGCAGTGGTTTATCCTGGATTTTGGCAAGTAGGGGGATACAAATGGCATCAGACCCCAGCCCAGCCTCCTTCCCACATCCCTCTGAGGAAACAGACTCGGGTCCCTGGGCAACCAGCAAGGGGGACACAGTAGAAAGCACTGGCAAAATGAAGCTCCTCTTTCCACCTGTCCTAGGCTGGCTCTGAAGCTGAGATCTTGTAATGTGATGACGTTCACTAGTGTGTGTGAAAGTGCTGTGGGGTCACAAGGTGAAGAAAATGCTCCAGTTTTGCTTCCTTTGGTGAAGGTGCTGAAGCGGGGAGGGCACTTCTCACCTCGAGTGATGCCCTCAGACCTTGTTTTGACCTCGGTGCTGGGCTTTGGTACCATCACAGGGCTGAGGCCTGGGCAGGGGTCCAGGGACGGCTCCTGGTCACGGGCTGCCAGGCAGGAAGGAGACAGGCAAGAGGGAGCTGTGACTCTGAGCGCTGATCTGGAGACTTGGCATCCTTAACTCGGTTCCAGGTTTGACCTGTAAGGACAAAGAGACCACATGCCTGGCAGCGACTGCGCTCTGCCTCCGTGCCAGGCTGCCAGCGGGGCGCTTGTTCTTTTTGCTTAGGGTTTTATTTTTAGGTAGAGCCCAGAGACGCGACGGTGCAGGGAGGCACAGGCAGGGCTTCGTCCTCTAGGGTACAGACAGCATTTGGATATGTGATTTCACAAGAATTTTTCTTGCCTGGAATTGCACACATTAAAGCTTTTGGAGCAAACGCTTCTTAATTGCTCAGTTGTGTTATGAACAAGGTTTTGCCTGGTTGGATGATTGCTGTTGTGATCGTCATTGTCATCATTATTCCTCTGCCTCATGCAGCCCTGGTACATGCAGGGACCAACTCATCTGGTGTTTTCTATGCCTAAATTATAACACTCTTCATCACAACAAGCTCTCAATCCATAGAGCCAGATCCATGGGAGAAGGGAGCTATTAGCTACCTCTTAGCACTCACTTACAAATGGCAAACAGGGCTGCTGCTCTTTTCCAAGGTCACCTGCAAGGTCACTACAGTATCACTGCTCAACAAATTCTGGTTCCTGGAATGAAGTACCTCATCCCAAGGAGCATAAGTGCTTCATTTTCTGCTAGAGTTCAGGGGACATCCATCATTTGGAAATTGGATTTGAGTTAGTTTGGTCTCAGCCTGGGCAATGTGTCCCCTCAGTGGCACAGCCACTCACCGGCTGTTGTGATCCAGCCCTTCCTGGATCATTTAAACCTGTTGATTTGCACTTCCCAAGCCCAGAGCAGTTGCATTTAGCAGATGATTGACATATTGAGGAAGATTTAATTGAACAGGCCCTCTCAGAGACAGCATTATTGGGACTTAGATCCTTTTCACTCAGCTTCTGGAAGCACATGTCAAAAAGGTTATGAGCGAATTTCCCGCTTGGAAAACCTGATGGGCGACCAATACCATGCAGTTCATTCTCATTAGTGACAGGAAAACATCACAGGTGTTACCTGGATATTTCTGGTCTCTGCCTGCATAAGCAATACCCACTCTGATACTGCGTCCCTCTTTTCCAGGACAAGCAATTTGATTTATTACCTGATAATTCAGACTGCTCCTGAGGATCACCATTTACTAACCTTACAGGGAGCTGAATAAATGTTACAGCCATAAAT
This sequence comes from Dryoscopus gambensis, assembly GCA_013389985.1. Taxonomy (NCBI): domain Eukaryota; kingdom Metazoa; phylum Chordata; class Aves; order Passeriformes; family Malaconotidae; genus Dryoscopus; species Dryoscopus gambensis. Next base: position 40,720 of record WEIT01037269.1, on the reverse strand, counting down.
GCACAACAGAGGAGGGTCCTAGTGCAGGGGTCTGTGGCACTGGTTTTTAAAATGCTTTTGCTGTATAGTAACAGCTGCTCTCGTAAATCTGCTCCCCAGTGACTACCCCAGTGAGCATGGGGAAGTCCTGTCAATCTGACGCTCTGACAACGTTTCACATTTTGGATGTTGAAGCATTTCAAAATTATTGGACAGGTCTGGTGTAATTATATCAAAAACGAACCCACAAAAATCTCATGAGGCCCAACAAGGCCAAGTGTAAGGTGCTGCTCCCGGGTCAGGGCAATCCTGTCTGTCCATACAGACTGAGGGGTGAATGGATGGAGAGCAGCCCGGCCAAGAAGGACCTGGGGACACTGATGGATGAAAAACTGAATGACCCAGCAATGCACACTTGCAGCCCAAAAAGCCATCCCTGGACGTGTTCAAGGCCAGGCTGGACAGGGCTTGGAGCAGCCTGGTCTAGTGGGAGGTGTTGCTGCCCATGGCAGGGAGCTCAGACTAGATAATCTTAAAAGATCCCTTCTAACTGAAACCGTTCTATGATTCTATGAATTTAACAAGCTAACCAAATATATTTATTAGTCAGCTCCAGATCTACTTGCCTGGTGCCCAGGAGTGTGGCTGGGACTGAGCTGAGGGCTCTCCTGGAGGAGCACAGGGACCCTGTGTGCTGGTGGGCTCTTGCAACACTCCCTGACCCCCAGCTGCTTCATCTTTCCTTGAGAGTTAATCTCTTTTATGAAATTTGACATTGAAATGCCTCCCTTATACAATAGATAATGACTGCAATTAGCTACAGGATAAATAACACTGTATTGAGTATTACATTAAACTTCTCTTTTATTCTGTCACTGAAGCATGTTTTTCCCCTATTGCTTCTCCCAAATCATCCTGAGACTTTTGTAAAGAGAATATTTGCACAAAAAGCTGTGGGCAATTGCTCTTGAAAAGATTCTTGCAGTTACTTAATACTGTGAAAGGGCAAAATGAAATGCTATTTAAATGTATTTTCATGCTAAATTAGAATAATGAAACTTCCTCTTGATGCTCTGGCAGTGAAATTGGAGACAACTCACTTTACCCAGGTAAACTGTGCAGACTGGGGGGAGCGCCTCAAACAGGACAAATGGAGATTATCAGTAGAAGATAGCTGTTCGCTTTAAAAAAAAATAAATTATTGTAGTCTGCTTCACTTGAAAACTAACTTTTAATGCGTCACAAGATGGGGGAAAGAGGATTCTTGATGGGAATCAGGAAAGCTCTTAGCTCCCAGTGAAAAACAAGACTGGGTACAGTTTCAGGGCTCCCAGCATGAGGAGCTGGAGAGGGACTGTGTTCAGCAAAAGGAAGTGACATTCTCTGAACGCCATCAAGGAGACAGAAGACACCACAATTTTGTGGTACAGCATCCTCAGGCTCCTCTGGGGGTCCCTGCTGCGTCTCCCATCATCCCAGCTCCTAAAATCACCCCAAAATTACAAGATTTTTGCCGTGAGTAGCTGCTGCAATCACCATCCTCCTGTATAACTGACATCATTTTCTTCCCTCTGGAGAAGGGTTTGTAAACAAACCCTCTCCTCTGCGACAAGCCACTAGTTCAGGTAGTGCTGTGGCTCTGAATAGAAAGTCCCAGAGCCAGCCAAAGCCCAGAGCTGATATTTTCTCCGTGGCAGTGCCCTTGTGCTTCCGTATCTCACAGCTCTGGAGCAGCGTGTGGCCGGGCTCGCCATATGTGCTGCGGTACCTGCCTGCCCCTCCTCGCCGGAGCAGCATTCCAGCCCGGATCTGTGGCTGGGCACCGATAAGCACGTGAAAATGAGACCTTTATTCCTTCCTTTGACCCTACCAGTGTCCACAGTCCTCAAGGTTAAGTTTGCAGGCATGAGATGCTCGGGTTGATGATGTTTCTCCTTCTACGGTTCACTCCCAAAACATCCTGATCCTATTCCTGAAGCAAATAGGCTGGAGCTGCGAGAAGAGAAATAGGGTTAGGAAGCCCAGATGTGCAAAGAAGAAGGCAGGAGAGGAGTGGCAGCATTTCCCACCTCTGGTAAATACAAATAACCCCAGTGAGGGACAGAGATGATCTCAGCAGCTGGACAGAGGTGTCTCCCAGGTATGCACACCCTGGTAAAAATGCTAACACTCATCTTCAGCATGTCTGTGTGTATTATATATCTGCGTGTGTGTGTGTGTGTATGTGTATATAAAAAATAGGTTTTGCTGGTGTTTTTTATATAAATACATGTATATATGTGTATATTTATACAAATACACGCATATATATATATATTTGTGTGTATATACATATGTGTGTAAATTTTCCTGCACCTCTCCTCTCTCCTTGATGATGTCTAAATAACGTCATTTCTCTTTGCTGGACACGGTCCATCCCCAGTGCTCCTCCTGCTGGGGCTCCTAAACCTGAAACCAGCCTTATTGCCCTACAGGGAGCCAAAAGCTGCCCTAATTCCCACCAAAGAATCCTCTTTCCTCCATCTTGTGATGCTTAAAAAGTTAGTTTTCAAGTGAAGCAGGCTACTAAAAAAAGAACCCTAAAGGGAAAAAAAAAAAAGTCTAAAATATTATAAAAAATACATTTACTGATTTATATGTGTAAGAACACTCACACGCATCTAGAAAACCCCAGCCCAAATCACAACCCTGCACCTCACAAGAGAACCCCCCGCCTGACTCAGCAGTAAGCAGCTCTCCTGATTATCATTTCACAACTCAGAGCACCTAACCTCACGTCAGATGTATATTTTCCTGTCGTACAGCTCACCTGAGGCTACGTAAACCTCGCTGAGCTGCTACTGCCTGTCTCAGCAATGGGAATATAACTTAATGATTCACTCCTCGCCTGGACCAACATGTCAGCCCCTCCTGATGGTACAACTTGTTTAACCTCTTAGGAATAGGAGCTACCCTGACACCTGATGTGTCACATCAGCTATCAGGATGCAAGAGAGAGATCTGGCTGCCCCATCTCCATAAATCCTTGATCTCTGTAGCAGGGCTGTCACTTCTCCCTGCAGAGACTGTAATTTCGGGTTTGCTTTGAGCTGGCTGCGGTACACCTTGGGTTTGATATCTTCATCACAACTCAGAGTCTCTGTGCCAGCCCAGGATGGTGTTGCTATGACTGCTCACGGTGATGTTGCAAGATGTCCAGCGAGGACTTCAAAGCCTTTGCAGATGCTTTTTAATGAAGCCTTGTAGTGAGCTGTAAAGTAAACAAGGATCATTAAATGTCTGCACAGGCACAGAGAGGAATTGTCACTGCTGAGACCATCCCTTAAGGTCACACCACTGAGTGGGCTCAACCAGGATGGGGCAGACCCCATGTCCTGCCCCACTCATTAGAAAACACTTTCTTTTAACCAAATTGACACCTCTATAGCAGCAAAGTAGCCATAAATCACAGCATTAAACCTCAAGACTGGTGCTGCTGCTCTGAATGCAGCAGGCAGCAAGGGCAACCCACTGCTGCCCATCGATCTCCACATCAGAGTACGCCCTTCCTTCTGCTCTCCTGGAAAAAAAAATCCTGGAAAAGAAGTGGCCCAGCCTGGGAAAATCCCACTTTCCAAACTGGGAAATGCCACCTATTACAGGAACTTTTTTCCCCCCTCTTTTCACCCATCCATTTTTTGTTTCCATGGAAACATGGACAGTCAATCGGCTGGTCAGAAGCAGCCCGGGAGTGGGGAAACCCCTGGGGAAGTTTCCATACCTGAAAACTACAAGGGGTAATTTGCAAAACATAGGCTTTTTGTTCCTTTGGGGCTCTCAAGTCTCTCAAAATGTTTAAATGCAAATAAAAGATTAATACATTTCCTATACCTAAATGTAAGCACAGAGTTTAGCAGCTAAATGTTCCCACCTGAACCTGTATGATGTGCTGGAGAGTCTCAGCTTCAGGTGGAGATTCTGGTGCATGGCCTTGTCCCTTGCACTGGGGGCAGATTTTGGGGCTTGGGGGTAAAAGTAGCACCAGGGTGGTCCCTGAGGTCTGTATAGGGGAAGATACAGGACATAAATAGATGTGTCTAGGTATTTACATGAACAGAAAGTAGGAGAGATTAAAAGCTACAAATCTTAAATATTTTAAATATTTTTAGTGACAGAAAGCACTGGTAAGTGCAGCTATGGGCCAGCCTTTGAAACCAGAAATCACTCCCCATAGGTCAGAAAGAGGGCCAGCCTCAACCAGAGGCACCACCATTCCATGCCATCCCACTGCAGGGAAAACAGCCTCACACGATGCACATGGAAGCAATCCCACCTTTTTGACCTATCAGCAAAGACATTCCCAAAAACCTTTGCTCAACACACCCTTTCCCCAGGATACATCATCTGGGATGGTCTCATGTTAGACACCTAGGCAAGCAAGGCTGAGAAAACGTGAGCCTGTGGCTGCATCTTGTTGCTGACCTTCCCGCTCACTGTGTTTAATTCAGAAATCCAATTATATCACTTTTAAATCCCCAAATCTTGTGCTCTTTCTCCTGTGCACATCTCTTCTCCAGCCCTGATCAATATTTCCAAGCCTCTTACCGGGGAGCAAACCGCAACTGCGCTGCAGGATTTGCTCTCATGCCGCCGAAGCAAAGCTCTTCCCTGCTGCTACCCACGAGCCTGCCGTGCTGGTCAGGAAAAAATCACCGGGGGGGGAGGTGGACGGCTCTAGTCCACCTCTCTGTTGCTAGAAAATTAAAATTAAAAGCCAGCTGTGGGTCTAAAGCCAGCGGGGGCTGGCAGGCAGCAGCGTGTGCTCCCTCTGCCGTTGCGGCCGCAGCAGTGATGGACTCCGGGCAGGGCTCTCCGTGCAGGGATGCACAAAGCGGGGAAGGCAAGTCCAGCCAAAGATCTTGTTTTCCCATTACAACAGGAGTTTTAATAGCTGATGAGGACGCTCTCTGCCTGGCCACCTCTGTCAGGCTGCTCCTGGCAGCTAGAAAGACAAGCTGGAGAAAATGTCTTTAAGGGAGCTGTAGGGACAAAGGCGTGATATGGGGATTGCTCTGGAGGCCCTTGGTCAGGTTAAATCTGCTTCAGAGCAATGGTCAGGGGCTCAAAGAACTGATACTTGGAAGGCTGCAGGATCAGTGGGTGCCTGCATAGGGGCAAGTTTAATTCCAGAAGGCTTTGCAATGCACACGCCGACTTGTATCAGCAGTGCTGCTTGTCTTAGAGAGGCTGTAGCATCACTTAAGAAGTCAGCTGGAGGAAGGTGGTGATTTTTATCCCACTTATCTTCCCTGAAGCATCAGCCCAGCCAGCCCTAAGGGACCCTGCTCTCCCATGCAGAAGGTTTAACCCATAACGAAATATTGTGTGATTGAGCAAATCTGTCATGAGCTCCAATACACGTGTGAGATGGAGGCAGAAGCACAGCCCTGCCCCTGTCAGTGTCTCCCAGGGCTCAGCTCAGAGATGTGCCTGTCCTGAAAGCAGGCAGGGATTGAGCACTGCTTATGCTCTTTCATGATGCAAGTAGGTGGCCAAGCCCACTGTCTGAAACACAGGGCACTGGAAGGTGCTCCAAGCTCTCTCCAGAGCCTTCTTTTCTCCAGTGTGAACAGCCCCAGGTCTCTCAGACTGTTTCCAGGAGTAACTGCTCCAGCCCTCAGAGCATCTTCATGAAGTCCTCTGAACCTGCCTAAGTAGGCCCACGTCTTGCTTATACTTAGGGTCCCTGAGTAATTTGTATCACTGTTCATCTCACCTTAAAAATATGCTCCAAATCCTTCTTGTCTGACATTTGGGGGGTTCCCCTGGGTCAGGATGCCCAAAGTTGTTGTGTGTAGCTACTAAGTGTGACAGCACAGGAGAAATGCCTCCAGTTACTACCTAGCTGTGTGCACATAATTAGCCATTTGCTATATCTTTATTTCCAAATGCCTTCAAAGCAGGGCTGTGCCTTGCACCCAAAAGTGCTGGCGGCTGCCTCCGCTTCCCCATCCAGGCTGTAGAAGTGACGTTTCTCCTCGTGGATGGGGTAATGAGGAGGACACAAGTCCCTGCAAAGCCCCTCCCCACCCCATGCCTTCAGCACCAATCCCATCAGAAAGGACCCGGAGGACAGCCACTGGGGACATACATGCATGTTTTCTCTAAGTGGGGAGGATGGCAAAACTGGCAACGGGCCAGCGGGAAGTATTTGTAAACACTTTGTAAATGATCCAATTTTCCTGAGCATCTGTTCACGACTCACTTGCCAGCTCCATGGAACCAGTGCTGGTTGCTCAAACGGCAAAGGCTGGAAAAACCCCAGACTCGCTGTGACTTCGATTCCATCGCCGAAGCAATTAATCCGCAACAGCTTCACTCTGACAACGCAGGCGCCTTGAAATAATAAAACCCCTTGTCGGGAAGGTGCCTGCAATCCTTATTGCGTTGCTTCTCAGAACAGTGTGCTCCAGCCCACGGACACTGCAGCTGGCCTCTCATCAGCATCCCTTGCCATGGTGAGGACATTTCCTGCATTCCTCCTGGAAAGATGCTCACAGCGGTTTGAGTAGGTGCTCTTGCCATGCTGGAGCTGGGGCTAACTATGACTAAAACCTGGTTTGGTCCTAGTTAAGCCAAGAGCAGTGGGAACAAGTGTTTTCCATAGGGGGTTAAATATTACAGCAAGCTTGACACAGTTTTCTAGGTTTTTGGATGAAGACTGAGCTCAGGAATTGGCAGCAGCCTGTCAAGATGAAATGACCTCATGTAATCTCTGATTTCTGTGTCCTGCTATGCCCTTTCCCATTGAAAGTAATCAACTCCTCCAAAAATATGCAATAAAGGGTTTCTTCCTAATAAAGAACCTGGAAAGAAAGCACAAGGACATCAGGCTCCACAGACCTGACTGAGTAGTGATGATCCAGTAGATATTTAGTGCTATGGTCTCAGATACATTTTCATCTTCTTTATTTTTTAACTCCTTTATATTGGGTCAGAATCACAAGACCAAATCTCCATTTCCAGCATATATTGGGACCCTCTCTGGCCAGCCTGGATCTGCAGGCAGGACAGTTTAGCATGGATTTGGAGTAGACTAAAGCAGCAGAAGGGATGCACTGGTTCTTCGTCCCGTGTTTGTTCATTCTCCCAAAGACCACAAGGTGTTTCCTGCTTCCTACCATCATCTGGGAATTTCACATGGAAAATTCCTCATTACTGAAGGATGCAATGATTCTAGGGCTGCCTTTCATCCCCACTCTTCTCTCACTCCAGAAAATTAGTGCTTATGTGGGAAATGAGCTCAGACATTGCCCCGGGGGTCAGTGCATCTGCCAGCGTTTGGCCAGTCAAGCACTGCCATCAGTGCCCATCAAGCCGTGCTTTCACACCCTGGCCTGGGGTTTTCAGAAGTGATATATTAATTTTTTTCCCAGGTGAAGATGACCCCATTCATGGCTCCTCATCTACTTGTTCTCATGCTAATAATTAGAGCAGTGAGAGGCCGGGGGAGCACGCCTGGCATGCCTGGGAAAGAAAAACTCTCCCGCCTCAGGGAGGGTTTCTTCAGTCAAAGGAGAAATTGCTAAAAGAAGAAAAGAAGAAGAAGAAAAAAAAGCCAACAGCTCTTAGATGGGCTGTGTCTGTCTCAAGGACAAAATATGTCTCCCCACAGTTCCTCATACAGAAATGGAAGGTAACATCTCCATCAAGAAGGAAGGGCAGAAAAGGCACAGAAGGGAGGAATCACAGTATGTTGGGTGAACAATATAGGATCTTGTGCTAAAAAGTAAAGGTGTTGGAGGTTCTGACTCCACTCTCATCCATCACCACCATCAGGAATCCTTTACCTACATTTAACAGGATGATCTATTTGAACCAAGAGGCAAGAGTCTGTTCCTTACTGAATTACTCAGAAATCCTGGGTTTTCTTTCCATGCAGGCGCCTCAGTAAGTGAATTCTGGAGTTGAAAAGCCCATCCAGCCTTCAGACTGGCCTTGTTTCAGTGACTTCATGGTTTTGGGGGTTACTTTTGAGAGACATAGGCTCACTGGGTGAGCTCCTTGCTGTGAGGATCTTCCAAGGGAATAAGTCATGGCGTTCCCATGTTTCTGCCTAAATTAGGGAGCAGTGGTGAGTTAAAGAAACTGAGTTTAAGTTATTATTTTCCTGGTCACTCTTTCACTCTATCTCTTCCCTTACTTCTCACTGGGAAAATGGATGTTAAAATATTTGATTGGTTGGTTACAGACCAGCTCGTTGCCACAGAAGATGAGTAGTGTGTCGCTTCACCTGCTAAAAATCCCCAGATCAAACTTTCTCATCCGCCCTAAAAAGCCCATTTCAGGCATCTAACTCATTGCTGGCAGCACATGAGGTGAGTGTAATGGGGTAAACTCCGGCTCAGAACTGGAGATGGGCTTGCAAGAGAGAGGATGATCATCTCTTCAGACCTCTGCAGCTGGTGCCACGACTTACAAACTCCCACTTCAAAGTCTTTCCTTGAGGCTTTGCTTCACTCAAAGTTGGACAAAAACCCAGTCTTGTGGTTAGTGTATCTTGAGGGCTTTCAGGTGCAAGATTTTTCTTCTAGTTGTCATTAACCTGCCTAGAGTTGGTTTTGTGATCTTGATTTAAAACCAATGAAGTCTGGAGTGGAAAGTCTTGGTTCATTTTCCTGGGATTCCGTAGACTCTACGCAAATTCCCAATAGCATATCTCAACACTGGGAATTAACTGGTGTGGTTTTTCTTGTACTCAAGCAAGTAAAAGTCTGTTTTCAATGTGCAATAAAACCGGAATGATACCTGTGGGGTAAACAGCAGGACATACCTTGAACTGGCATGGTGAAATTATCTGCAAGCACGCAGATTGAAAGGAAATGGCTCATATGCATCCAGTAAGAAAAAATAAATGGTGTTCTGGCATTGGGTTATGAGAACAGAGGCAGGAGAAGCCCTTGGCTGGGCAGGTTTCCATACCAAAGAAATAGAAAATATCCATTATTTCCAGAATAAAGCTACACAGATTATTCTGCTGGTTGCACACAGTGAGTATCACCTGCCTTTGAAATGAGGCCTGCTGGTATTTGATGAATCCAACTCACCTTTAAAGGCCCAGCCCCCCTGCAGTGAGCAGGTACACCTCCAGCAAGATCAGGTTGCTCCGAGCCCTGTCCAACCTGACCCTGAATGTTTCCATGGATGAGGCATCCACCATCTCTGGGCAACCTGTGCCAGTGTTTCAGCACCCTCATTGCATAAAATTTCTCCTTTACATCTAGTCTGAATCTATCTTCCTTTAGTTTAAAACCATTGCCCCTTTTTCTCTCACAAATGGCTCTGCTTAAAAGTCTGTCTTCATTGTTCTTGTAAGTTCCCTCTGAGTGCTGATAGGCCGCTCCAAGGTCTGCCCAGAGCCTTCTCTTCTCCAGGATGAACAACCCCAATTGTGGGCATCCTTTCCTCATAAGAGAGGCACTGCAGCCCTCTGATCACTTTTGCGGCTTCCTCTGAACTTTCTCCAGCAGGTCTTCTCTGTACTGAGGACCCCAGAGCTGGACACCCCAGTACTGCAAGCGGGGTTTCATGAGAGCAGAAGGGAAAATGACCTCCCTTGACCTGCTGGTCACACTTTGCACCCATTGAGTCCTGTGCATCTGCTGCCCTTCTTGGGAAAGGCCTCATTCCCCCACACATAAATATGTCAGAGCGCAGAGGTACAGCTCTTACTGGGACTGCAAAATATTTCGCCCTCTGAAATCCTTACAAAGCCCAGGATGTAGCATGGGAACTGCCGGAAGCACACAGAGCTCAGGGGCCTTGCTGATGGGAGGGAAGGAGGACATCAGTCCCTGCTGCTCTGGGGACCCAGGTAATCAGCACTGGGGTGCCTGTGACACTGGTGGGCCCCTCCCTGGCTCAGCACTGCAGCAGTGCCTGGGTGGGCATGAACAAGAAAGACTCGATTTGGTCTGGCCTTCTCTGAGCCAGAGGAGACAGGAGAGGTGATCCAGGGCTTTTTAACACCTTGATAAAATCGCTAAAAGGGATTCAGGCTGAGAGCAGCAGCACCAGGACACCAGGCTGCAGACAGGGTCATGTTGTGTGGCTACAGCAAGAGGCACTCCTTCCTTCCCTCCATCTCTCCTTCCCTCAATCTCTATGTCCCTCCATCAGTGTGTCTTTCCCTTCATCTCTTCCACTATCCACCCTTCCTTCCTTCCTTCCTTCCTTCCTTCCTTCCTTCCTTCCTTCCTTCCTTCTTCCCTCTCTCCCTTCCTCCATTCCTCCCTTCTTTCTTCCTTTCATCCTTCCTCCATTCTTCCGTCCCTCCCTCCATCCTCCCTCCAGCCCTCCCAGCCTCCCCGGGTCTTTTCAAACAGGCTCCCCCATTCAGAGGGGATTTCTCCACGCCAGGCCGATCAGGGGGATTAAAGAGCAATTAAACCTGATAAATTATCTGCCTGAAACATTTTTTCAAAGTGGCCACTGTGCTGGAGCAAAGTCCCTGTCGCTTCATTTCCCCTGTGAAGGGGGATCAGGGCAGATCAAGCCCCGGCGACCCGCTGACCTCCGCCTGTGCCGGGCATGGAGCAGCGAGGGACCCGCGCCGACACCGCGCTCCCCTCCACGCCCCACCGCAAGTGAAACCGGCCTCTCCGCCCCTTTTGGCAGGGCTTTAGCCTTTAGGAAGCGTGAGGGATGCCTCCCAGGCTGAGGCAAGCAAAGCAGGAACGGAGCAGCCTGCCTCCTTTAAGGCTAAACAAACAGCCTTTGCCTTCCAAGCTCGCAGAAAACGTTGTCCTAATTTCTCTCCAATTTGATATTCTGCATGTGCTTTTGTGGAGGCTCCAGCTGCCTCTCACCTCAAACCTTTTCCAGCTTCTGCACGGCAGCAGGAGCTGGAGTAAGGGGCTTTAACAACAATTTGGAGTGTCCCCAGTTTAAATAAACCCCACACCTACACCGGTCTTCAGGGGGGCTCCAAAATGCACTGCGGTTTCTAGCTGGGTGCTTTGAGCTAATGTACAGTCTCAGGCTGTTTTATCAGTCCTTTTCATCTGTTCCTTCAGTCAAGGGTCCAGAAAATTCCTGCTCTTATTTTCAGCCCTGTGCTACTGCTCAACCCAGCTGCCATCCAGGTCCATCTCCTCTCAGCTGATTGCCCACGGCCTGTCCTCAGCTACAACAGACCTGTGCCTCCTGCCATCATGGGTTTATCAGTGAAAGGGGTTCAGCCCCATGGAGCTACTCCAGATTTTGGGTGCTGTAATAGCGAGCAGGATTCAGCACCCCACACATGGTCATTGATTTCAATAGGAAGGTTGAAAAACCTCATTTCTGGCCCTTGCATTTCTCTGGTTTTCTTTCCCACACCTTCGCTCCATTAATTAGAATAGGAAAAAGTGCCTCAAAAAATCCAAGGATGCCTAAGTGTTTTATATTAATGAATGCCAATGTTAATGAAATACAGCATCCACCCAAAAACTCATGAAGACAAAACATCTCTGTGTAGGAACACAATACTGTGTACAGCCTTGCAAACTGTGGGAAGGAGGGAAAGCAAGGACAAAAGTAGTTTCTGATAGACTAATTAATTGAAAATAACTGTGGGGTCAAGGATTAGACTGCTAGGAATAGGCTTTTAAAGATGCTGAATATGTTTAGTTTCTACAGTGCTCTGCAGCTGTACCCAGATTTCATGTCCTTGCTGGAGTCCCACATGTGGAAGTCCACCTCTTGCCTCTCAAGTCCAGTTATTCAGAAAGCACTTTGATCAAAACTGGGAAATTCAAGTCTTCAAACAACAAATCACCGCTTTTCTCTGGCCTGTCTGCTCTACCAACAGCCTTGAAAATCTTCAGTCAAATTATCCCTGAGCTTATACACCCAGAATCAGCACATGGAGAAGTTCTGCAAAGGCCACATCCAGATAAAGAAGATATCCTTGCTGTTTGAGCTGATGGACAGGTCAAAAAATAGGCTGCAATTTTAAAGAAATGCAATTTGCTTTGTCCATATGCTTGCCCCTTCTGCCTTTACTTTCCTTACGTGGCCTAGCAGATTAACTACCCAGCTGAAATATGCCTGTAAAGGGAAAACTATAAGCTAGGAAAGACCTCCAGAAATGTAACCTGGTGCTGACGCCACTGTCCACCCCTTGAGGGCAGATCAGCACTAACGTGACCTGTGTGTCCAGAAGCATGTGTCAGCCCTGTGAACCATCACAGTCCTGGGGGATTGCTCGTGAATAACCTGGAGATGGGTTGTCTGGCACTGGAACAGGCTGCCCAGGGAAGTGGTGGAGACACCACCCCTGCAGGGATTTAAGAGATGTGTAGATGTGGCACTTAGGGGCAAGGTTTACTGGTGGGCTTGGCAGTGCTGGGTTAACAATAGTTCTACTCAATGTTCTCAGAGGTCTTTTCCAACATGAACAATTCTACAGTTCTGTGGGCTGAGAATGACTTCAGGAATATGCCCATAGCCAGTGAAAGAGAAAGATGAAGTCAGACACCCAAGGATATGAGAAAATCTGATGTGAAATGGAGATTTCATCCTGGAACTTTTTATCTCTTCCCTTTTCTGGCAGAGATGAAAAATGCGAGACTCGTGTCCTGGGAAGTTTTGTCAGTGCTGGATGAGAGTGCACAGATATTTAGGGGACAAAATCACTTGGAAAAAAACCCTTTCTGCTTAGGGGCCTTTGATACCAGAGAGGCCCGGGGGATACAACATCCATTCCCACACAAGCCCATCCATTTTAAGTCATCCACCCCTTGTTCACTCTGCTCCCTACAAAGTAAGTCCTTCTGCCCAGAGTGCCTCTCCCTGCCCCAAAAGCCACAATCCCAGCTAACATCACAACACCCTTATGTGTAGCAGCCAGGAAAATCCAGCACTTTCCTTCTCATTTCTGTCACCTGTACCCACATCTTATCTTCATCTTCCTCTGCTAGGAAACTGCTCCCCTCCCCATGCCCATGCTGCCGGGCAGAGGTTTGCTGGATAACACAGCCATCATCACAATGCTCCTGCTATTAGGCATAATAATGCTGCTGGGATTATTTCCCTCCTACTATAAGTGATTCATTAAATTGATTTCACGAGGAACTGCTATTCCTGCTCACAGCACCATCCGGAGCACACTAGGAGTGCATGGCGTTATTTACATTTGTTTGCCCGCACCAAGGCTGACTGTAACTCCATAAATATTTATAGAAGCAGTGTGTATCTACAATACCCAGTCAATTCTCAGTGAGTGGTGTGTGCTAGGCTTTCTGGTCTATCCCGTGGTTTTATATAAAACCGATGATGCAGAAAGGTAAGGGGAAAAGGAAAGACGCACTCCTGGTCCCTGTAAGCCGCTGGTGTTTGCCTGAGCGAGGGGAATCCACACCTCAGGGAGAGGTCCCCCCAGACAGCACAGTTTGCATGTGCTTCATGGCACACAAGTCCCTAAGTCAGGGGAGCTGCGACCCGGCTCAGACGGGCGCAGGAGCCAGCTCTGCACAAGCTAACGCAGCGCCAGTGCCTGCGAGCCAAAGAGGGATGGATTTACTGTCCTCTAGCAGTTATGGCAGGCAGAGTGCCAAGTGACATCTTCAGTGAGCACGGCTGGGCATTCACTACCCAGGTTGCAGGGGGATATTTACTGAATGACACTAATAAAACCCAAAAACAAAGCAGGCTAATGTCGGTAATTCCCTCGGACAATTTAAATGCACATATTTTAGGAGAGGAGCAGCCTCCCACACACCCATTCTCACACACGCTCTCTAAATACCGAGAACAATGCGGCCGCTGCACTTTGGAGAAGAAAGTGAGAATAGATTTGGGGACTGGAAGTGCCAAGCAGAAGCCGCAGAGCCAAATGTCACAGAGCCCTGGGACTGCAGAAAAGAGCAGGAGAGACGGTGTGTGAGCATCCTCTCCGTAGAGGCACGGAGGGACAAAGCTGTCTGCTCAGGGTCACGGCAGCAAGTGGCCACCTCTAAAATTTGCCTCAAATGCTGCACACAGCAAACATCCTGCATCTTCCCGTGCAGCATGAGCGGAATCTCCCCTGTATCCGCATCCTGGTTTGCAGGATAAGGATATGGTGCTAGTCTTGCAACCCTGAATGAGTCAGGCAGATGTGATCCCCTCTCCATCCTCATCCCAGCTGAAAGCACGGCCACAGCTCTCCTCCAAATGTTCTTCACGCAGGACATCTCTCCAGGGCTCCAGAGAAATATCACAGCGGCTCCCCTGTGCTGGCAGCAGCCCAGGAGCAAGGGAACTGTCACCACTGGCACCTTCGTGTGCTACTGTGGGGATCGCATATTGCTGGAGACCTCCTGAGCACGGGAGATGGACAGTCCAGGACCCGAATCCCAGAGAGCGCCAAGATCAACATTTGCATCACTCTTAGGGTTGTTTGCATCCCTCTTAGCAATGGAAAAGACATTTTTCATCCCTGATGAAACCAGGACTGCATGTCCTTTTCCTCGCTGCCCTGCAGAAATGGCCCCAGGCTCCTCCGCAGGACAGAGCCGGGCACAGCCCCAGCTTGAGATAGGTGAGGAGAGTGCTCCGTGCCCACCCAGAGGGGCAGGGGAGCTGGAGAGGGGTCAGGAAGGCAGAGGGCACGCAGGGAGGATGCAGTCACCTTTGTTGGTGTTGACCCCAGAGCCCCGGCTTCTGTCCACGCCTGAGGCCAGGCAGGGTGCCGCCTTTGTGGGGAGGCGAAGGGAAGTGCCCTCGCATCCCTCACGCTGACTTGCCTTCACCAGGGACCTTAATTCAGCAAAAACCGCAGCCGTCACGGATGGATGCGGAAGAGGGGAAGGGAGGGTTGGGGGCGATTGCTTGCGCGGTCCTTTTCCTTTTCATCGCTGTGCCCGGCTTCCCACAAATAGACGGCAGCAGCAGCCTCAGGGAGGGGCACAGCCTCCTTCCCCGAGCCCCAGACTCTGCATCCCACTGCCCTCTGTGTCCCACCGCGCGCCCGAGCTTTGGAGGGGCCGCTTCCCTTGCTGTGATGTTTCCTGTTGTATGACACAGAGAATGTGAGGCTTTGGGCATTGAAGGAAGGGATTTTACCTCTTTGCACCCGTTCCCTTTGGTAGCTGAAAGGTGCCTGTGTGGCACGAGGGACCGCCTAGAGCCCAATGGCCTCCTCCAGTCCCGGCCCCCAGCATCGACCCCTTCACTAGCCTCCCTTCGGCAGCTCTTCTCCCAGGTTTGGGGAGGCTCCAGAGCTGCTTTCCCTGCGAGGTGGAAAGATAGCTCCTTTAATCTCACCCCTAACCCCATGACCTTCCTCCCTTAAGGAGCTTTTCCCCTTCATGTCACTGCCTTTTAAAGCCTCCTTTACAAATAAAAGCAATTTCCTTTTGGAACTGTAGCTATGACATGGGGAGATGCGCTCTTTTTTTGGACAATAAAGGGGTAAGAATGGGGGGCCAGCTCCTTTTTGGTGTTTGTATTCGGCAGGGTCTGTTTGTTTTGATACTTTACATAAGACTGTAAACACCAGGCGAGTTAAAAGCTTTAATTAAAAAAAAAGGTGGTGAGCTGGGGAGGGGAGGGAAAAGGGGGTAAAAAGCCTTTCAATTTACACAGTGACTTAGAGAAGCAGCCCCAGACAGACAAGATAAATACAGCCCGGGAATCCAAGAAAACTGGAAGACAAAAAAATAAAGATTGTGACGGCATCCACCTAAAAAACGCAGCAGCTCAGCGCTGTGGCACCGCGCTCCCGCAGCCCACCCAGCCCTGAGACCCCACCGATGGGCTGAAACCGGCCCTCGCCCCTTTTTGCCGCCTGCGGGGAAGGCGGGGGAGGTGACACCCTTGTCGCCGCCGCCCCACACCCTGGCTTTGAAATTCCTGGGTGGGGTATTTTACTGTTCTCACGGGCCTGCATGCGGAACGGGCAGGTCCGTGGTGGCCCCCGCCTTGTCACCCGGGCGCTATGGAGCGATGCACCGGAGCAGAGCCGGGCGCTGCGATCTGGGCGCCGGGCTGGCCAGGCTGCCGCTCCCGGACCCGCTCCTGTCGGGAACACTTCTCGGGATGCCC
>WEIT01037218.1:6763-29012 GCA_013389985.1 Dryoscopus gambensis | reverse complement strand
AGGGTATCACCAACAGGTTTGCAAAGTGTAGTGCTGCATGTAGCAACTCAGCCACAATGCATTCCCCAACATGATCTGTGCACACAGCTGCTGTTGTGACCATCTCCACTCAATAATATGAAGACAAAGACCTCCTCCTGCAAGCTCTGCCTCTCCACCAAATCCCTCTTCTTCACTGCCATCAGTCAATTCCTTTTACGGTCACTTGTGGGCAACAGACACAGGAGTCAGGCACCAAAACCATTTTGCCTGCACAAACCTGTCTAAACCTCAGGATGCTGGTTTGTCCTCAGAATTTAGGAGCATAATCCACATTTCTTATAATGATGAAAAAAATGCCTGGAAATCACCCGGAACAGAAAACAAAACTCATCATGGCCAAACCTTCTGAGCACAGCCACAAGATAAGTGTCACAAGATCAATCTGTGCCCTGACACAACTTGCCCAAAACAAGCCTTCTAAGCTCACCACTTTCCTCTGGACAGCAGTGAGACTTCACAGCTCTTCTCTACACCTCCTGGGAGGTGAGGAGTAAAATCAGGCTCTCTATAAGAAAACAAAAATTATTCTGTGTTACCTGGTCTCACATTCAGGAAAATCTTCTCTGATATCTTCTCAACTCCATTGTGCTTGGCCAAGCACTGGTAGCAGCCCTTGAACGACCTCTGTACGTTCTTTATAACAATGCCTTTCTGGGGATTGGGAATGAACGTCATATTTTTGGGGAGATGTCTGCCATCACATTTTTTCAGTGTGAAATTCGTAACATTTGGATCTGTTAGTGGGCACACTAGCAGGATGTCACTGTCTTCTTTCCCATAGATCAGAGAATCAACAAGGAAGAGCACATTTGGATCTGTGAAGAAACACAAAGATCTGTCAGAGAAGCTGGCATGGCAACTTCTGATTACCCTAACTCTGCAATTGGGCACTTGTCAAAGAGAGTTTACTTTCAGCCAGTAAAACTGAGTATTGCCTAATTTGAGTTTACCAAGAGACATTAAATTTTGTCCTAAAAGAGCAGCCCGACAGGAGACGTGCGGTAGCATTCAATACCAGATACACTAAAGAATCATTTGCACTAAAAATAATATTACTGCTTTTTTATTTGGAGATGGAGGGCGTTTTTTGCCTTGTTTAGGTCCAAAATATCCCCACAACAGTAAACAAGATTTTCACAGACCACTAAAAGTAATTTGCTTTTAGCTAGTGGCAGGGCTGTAAAGTTTCATGCCCACGGGAGGATTTGGAAGAAATTTATGAGCAAATGGAAGTTGAAAAGCACCTAAATTATGGGTTTTCACTTCTGTAAAATACATAATCTAAATGAACACACATTGCTACCAGAGGAACCAGCAAACAACTTCTCTCTTTCTCTCTGCTCCCTGAAAGCAGAGATTATTTTTAGCCTCCTTAGAAGAAAAACTGGGCATATAAACAGCATATCTGACTGAAAGATCATCATGCAATCTTTCACAAGATAACTTTCCTATAGCATTTCATCTCGGCCAACCACACCACACAAACATATAGTACTTTAAACACTTTTACAACCAAAGTTGAAGCCTGTGATATGTAATGACCTTGAAATGCTAAGAAGCTGGCAAACACAAAAATAAAGGAATATGTGATGACAAACACTCTGTAAAAAGTTTATTTCAGATTCCATCTGCCCTCCCTACAGAGTAGAATGAATTAGAAAAACAAAAACAGAGAGAAAAGTTTTCTTTCTTTTTTACAAACATGCTTACAACTTGAATGATTAGAGATCAACAAACCATGGCTTAACAAAGAAGACTGAGAGAATGTGTTTAAGATGATGGACAATGTGCATTTGGTTTAAGACAAGAAGTACCAGGCTGAAAATGAAGCCTGGGATGTTTATGTAAGCAATTCGCTACAACAGATGTTCATCATCACTGAACAGAGAAGTTACTGGCTGGTTTCTAGCTTAGAGTAAGGGTGTAGCTTTAGCTGAATTTGATACTATCACCCAAGAAGCCCCTACAAACTACAGGTTTTGAAGCATCAGTCTAGACTTAGAGCATGGAGACTACTAAGAAATGAAAAAAAAGTAAAGCACTTCTGAACAGAACCAAAATGTGCCATTTTGCACACAGAGATCTTAAAAGAAATGCTAAGACTAGCTGTCACTTCTGAGCAGGAAGAGGATGGATTAAAAGTGCTCATCTAAATGTCCCTGCTAACAGACATAACTGATTGCTTTCTATTCAGTCCCCTTTTCTCCACTACGGACAGAACCAGGATATCTTCATTATGCAAAAAGTATGGCTCCCCACAAGTCCAAAAAAAACAAAAATTGAAAATAGAAGGAACAAAGACCTGTTTCACTAACAGCTGAAATTGTGGGGAAGGCCTTGACTGGAGCAAGCAACGTTGCTGAGGTGTTCCCCTTGCATCTTCAATTCCCCTCTCAAAGGGAACAGCACAGTGAGAAGACATGAAAGGACTTCCTATAGGGAATCCAGACACAAACAAGGCGGCTCATGGTCATTTCTTCCTTTCATGGCCTTCTACCCCATGGACACCTTGGGCTGCACTTGCCTTCTGGGCATACTGCGGGTTTCCAACACAAGATATGGTGGTGCTTATCATTGGTTCCATCTGAAAAGACTTGAGATCAAAATCAAAGAGATTTTTCTCTCTTATGCAGGAGCCTGAACTAGGCTTGCTTGGCTCAGGAAAAAAACTGCTTTTATAGATACAACATAGGTACTTTCTGCAAAACAGAAAGGTGAAACAGGTACATATCCACAGTCTGTCAACACTGTGTCATTCTTGGTCACAGAAACAGAAGAAATCTGGATTTCATAGGTTCAGAAGAACATAAGATATCAACAGATGCCACCATTTTATGTGTCACTATGCAGGATTGAGGTTCTTAGTCCTGTTCTCTCTTCACTCCCAGCTTTACAAGCAGAGAAGTATAATAGGGTGTTTGTGGCAACCCCACAAACAGCAGAGCATATGGCAGCATCTTACAGGTAGTGTAAGATGTCATTAAACCACGCCTATTGCAAAATGATGGTCAACCTCACAAACATACTTATTTCACCGACAGGAACTTGTCAAAGTGAAGGTTGCACGTTTTTCACACAACTGAGACAGGAAAGATAACATGTTGCATGAAGACTACACAACACCCCTGATGCATGGTAAGCATGCTCAGGAGAGCTGCCTGCTATCCTGAGGTGAAGGAGTCACTCATATAATGGAAGGCAAAAACATCTGTATGATCATAGCTGTCTGGGATAATTACCATGACCTTCAGGAAAAAAATCATGGTAGGTAAAGTCAACATTTTTTACCACATATAGGTAAAATACATGTTCGATTTCCTTTAGCCATAGTCTCAGAGAAAAACAGAAAGTCAAGAAAACTTATCCATGGTAGATGCATGGCTATTTGGAGAACTCAGGATCAGTTAAAGGAGCACTCTTTCAATTATGTGGCTGCTCTGCCAGATATCTTCCCTGGAGAAAACAATCTTTGCTGTGCTGTGCTTTGCTATGCTGGTATCTCCCTGTCTTGGAGAACAACCTTGCAGTAATTCTCAAAGGACTAGCACGGTTCAGAGGAGACTCTTTGAGACAACCCCTGCTGGTCAAGTAATGCTGTCTTCAAGAAAGTGGATGCTGTAGGACTTTTTTCCATCAACAGGTTAGGAAGACCACCAGAGCTACAGGAGGGAGAAGAAAAATAACCGTTTTTCTTGGAAAGTAAATGGAATGTCAGGCATGGTAAACTGTGAGCTCGGGGGCAGCTGACGTAGACATAGATCAGGAGAGAAGAAATCTGAAGAAAACACTGCACAAAGAAGAGTAATAAAGGATTGAGAAATGTGTCAGAGCAGAAGCACTTTTTTCCTGTCTAAGACATTTCTGATCAGTCACAAGGTAGATCAGAAGCCGGAGGCAGAGGAATCATCACTGTTTGCTGGCTTAAGCCTGGGAGGGCAGTCTCAAAAGACCAAATCCTTTAGGCTAACTGCCTCAGTAAATTAAAAGCTTGGGACCAAACCTTACATGACTTCATACTGATGGATGGCACAGAATTAAAAAGACATTTCTACTTATTTCTTACTTCTTCACAGTATAACTGACTCACACAACATACTCAGGTCACTTAGGAAGCATCTAGAAAGGGAGCTCAGATAAGCTTGACCACAGAATTAACGGGGATGTAAAGAACTCATCCAGGACTTTGCCACTGCAAGCAAAGCAGAGAGTGAGGTTTCTTCCTACTGGACAGGGAAGAAGATTTCTTCTACCGGCCTGTGCTCTGCCTCTGTACTTCAAATTCACTCCCTTCTTCAACGTTTATTGTCCTTTTATTTTGGGAGTGAAGATGGGGGAGGGTGGGAAGGGGAAGCAAAAATAACACCTTCATTGATATTTACCTTTAACAAAAACATAATAAGAGGAGACAATACTCCCTTTGCTTCTGCATGTGTATCTGCCTATGTCTCTGATTGTTGCATTTTTGGTGTGCCACTCTTTCTCACTGGAACTCTTTGCTTTTGCTGATGGGTCCGAGTTCTGGAAATTCCAAGTCACAGGTCCCTCCTCGTTGCACGTCAGCCTTAATTCCTCCCCTTTATTCACAACGCGTAAAGACTCTACGTGGGACAGTGAACAACCTGGAAAAAAAAAAGGCACAAAACAGAATGTCTGTAAATATAACACTCTCTTTTTTTCTTCTGCAAAATTATTATTTATAATATGTATACATGCAACTAATATTTGGGGATTTTTTTCTTAAAAATACTAAGCTGCAGTGGCACTGTGCTATTCTACAGACACCTTTTGGCTTGTGAGACCTTTGGCACACAGAGGAAATAACCACTGCAGGTGGAAACTGGCCTCTAAAAAACCTTTTGAAACTACAGTTTCAGATACACCACTTTCTGCAATGTTTTGGTTTTTGAATGGGAACAGACCCAAGCTATTTAAAAATTAAATTCAAGAACATATGAGTCTGATCCTACATGGCAGCACTTTTAATCATTCTTTGTCATTTACTCATTATGTTGCCAAGAACTAAAGTTTCCTTGCTCAAGAGTTATCTTTTTATAACTGCTCTCTCATGTATTCAGATGCTCCACTCACACTCTTGAATTAAAAGTGTCCAGTTTAATGACGGTATCAGTACATGCTTTCCATACTTGCTTATTTCTTCACCTGAAGTACCAATTCAACATTTCTTCCATCAAAAAAAAAAAATTCATGCAAAATATTCTTCAAGTTTCCATCCCAACACTACCAAATTAGTTTCACTGAGGCACCAATCTCCTAGTCACCAAAGCTGCTCTAATTAACCATTTAGCTTCTTTTTCACTGAACACACCATAACACAATATTTTAAAGGCTCTCACAAAATAAAGCTCTGTAAAATTAGCAGCTCCAGTTCACAGTTCCCAACTACTTCCCAACTGTCTACACAGAGAAAGGAGTACCTTCAGGCTTCTCTGGCTCTACTGTTAGGGTAAGTCAATCAGGAGGTTGCTGAGTTAGCATACTCATGATTTCAAAGTCTTAGTGAGCCTACAAAAATGGAGTTCACAGTCAAAAATCCAGAGAAATTCTCACTGTTAATGGACCCACTTGAACATCGGCAGAACATATGCAAATATTGAGGTGATCTTGCAGTAACAAACCCTTCCCCTTTCAGACCAGCTCTTCAGTGCTACGAGTAACCCTTAGCTTACAATAACTGTGCTTTTTGCTCATGTCACAGAGTTGTACAAGACTGTACAACATCTGTGTGTAGTAGCAGAGTCATGCCAGTGAAAAGAGTACTTGCATGCAGAAACACACTCTGCAGCTCCATTCAGAGGCTGAATTTCCCTACCCACACAGATAACAACAGACGTTCAAGGAAAACAATTGGATAATTAGTTGGGGTGAGGTTATGCACTCCAGACTTAATTCACTCATCTCACAGCTTTAGTCGTTCTTAAGGTATATAGTGGATTAAGATCAGGTCAGGTAACTGCTCCTCTTCCTGACAAATCCACCACAGAGTAGGAAGCAAAGGATGCTCAGACCACCTGCAGAGGCTAATTACTTTGTTTGTAGTCTGAAAGGAGCCCTCCTCGGAATTAGAATTTATCAGTGTTAAACTCAACTGATACTCATTCTCCCAGTGTCACCAAGTAATTTTCCACATGAGATCCACTAATCCTGCATATATGCTTCCATGACTGAACGGATAAACAACCACCCTAGAAATAAAAATTGCCAGAAAAATGCAGAAAAAACCAATTATTAATTTCAAATCTGCTACCTCAAAGTGCAGGTGTGTGTCTGAGCTGTGCTACAGTAGCTCAAACAAGAAGAGTGAAAGTCCAAGGTCTCAGAAGCACAAGTCCCAGTCAGCAGTGGCACGGTAGGCAGGAAAGCTGGAAAAATCCTTTGCCCTGGGCAAAGAGGTGCCCGATGGCAGTGCTGAGGCAAGAAGACCTCTGATTTTCAAACCCCTCAGATCAGAAACAGGAACTTTTGGCATGTGAGAAGACAGAAGACAAAGACCTCTGAAAAGGACTCCTGAAAAACCATGCAGGGTCCTTCACGGGGATGTCTTTGGAGGACTTCTCTGCTGCTTTCCACAGACCACAGGACACTTCAAGTGACAAATTACATGAGCTGCACAAAACAGCAAAAGTGTGGTGTGGTACAGGTGTTCTGGCACTAGCTTCACAGACGAGTCAGGGAAGATTCAGAAAGCAGAAGATGTGGACAACCTTCACCGACATCACTCCATGTCTGCAGCCCGCAAGGTCTCACCCCGGGCCCTGCCAGGGAGGTGCACATGTAGCTGGGCTGGGATGGCCCCACTGCCCACTGTGTCAAGGAGCACAGCCCCGGGCAGGTCACACAGCCCCTGCNGGGCACAAAGGTGTGTGAAGGTCAAGTGTAGGGTATCACCAACAGGTTTGCAGAGGAAAAGGGACCCATTAGAGGTAGCAGTGTAAAGATTAATGTCATAATTGACCTATTACATGAGGATGGATCTGTCAAACCATACACATCACTGTGTTGTATGTAAATTCTGACAGGTGCTGAAGTAACAAATGCTTCCCCTCATGGAGGCCAGCTCAATAGTCCTACAAATACTCACTGCCATGTCCCTCTGATGCACAGCACAGCATTGCGCAGCTGGACTGGACATGTAATGGCCATGCCTGAGCCATGGGGAACATTTTTCAAAACCCAGCACCACCTGCATGCAAAAACACACTCTGCAGCTCCATTCAGAGGCTGAATTTCCCTACCCACACAGATAACAACAGACGTTCAGGAAAAACAACTGGATAATTAGTTGGGGTGAGGTTATACACTCCAGACGTAATTCACTCATCTCACAGCTTTAGTCGTTCTTAAGGTATATAGTGGATTAAGATCAGGTCAGGTAACTGCTCCTCTTCCTGACAAATCCACCACAGAGTAGGAAGCAAAGGATGCTCAGACCACCTGCAGAGGCTAATTACTTTGTTTGTGGTCTGGGTTTTGGAGGAAGCCTTTGTTCTCCCCCCACCTCCCTTGGATGAAGATTTACCAGTGCTAAACCCAACAGACAAGTCCACCAGTACCTGTTTTTCCAGCACCATCAGAAATTTTCCCTGAGTTCCACTAATACCCTACATAAACTCACGTGACTCAAAATATAAAAAAGTATGCTACAAAAAATAATTGCCAGAAAGATTAGAAAAACACAATTTCATACTTTCTTGGAATGTTTATGACTCCTACCCACTCTTTTCCCTAGCTCTCATCCTATCCATTCAGGTTAGGAGTTCAAATTTTTGCAACACTTACTATCAGGACTATGAAGCAAGTTACTGGGAAGTTTTTAAAGGCAGTAAACAACACACCAGAGCATGACCTGTCCATATGCACAAGAAAAATGTTATGTACCAGAACTGGAAAAAAAAAAAGAAAAAGAAGAAGAGGAAACAAGCACACTGTGGTGAAGTATCACTCATATTTTGAGATGATTTTGCTATGGTTCCTTTTTGCGCAGTCTATGAATTCTCAGCAAAACAATTTACAAATTGAATAATGCCTTGTGCAAAGGATTCCCAGAGTGTAAAGGGTTTTCTTCTCTTGTCTTCTGAAAATAATTTCTCTTCAAGAAAATTATGACAGTGTAAGGACAACCAGTTGTAAACACAATTACTATTAGATTTGCTTTGTATTATGCACCAAAATATCAGCTGTCTTTAAAAAGAGAAGTAAAATGGTCTTTAGAAAGATGAGAATGACTTTCTATCTTCCTTTTGGAGGAATAATTAAGTGACAGAAATCTGAGAGTTTAACTAACAACTTGTAATCCGGTGTACTAATCCCTACAGCATGCGTCCATCTGCTCTCTCGTCATCTTTTCCCAGACTCGTGTCTGAGACTGCTCCATCTGTATGGCACCCGAGTGATAGCGCTCTTTCTTATAGGCTGATAGGCCCCCTGTTGCTCTTGGTGACTCCAGTAACATCAACCATGTAATCATAGCCATGACACCAAGGCTCATAACTCAGGAATCAGTTGTGTTGGCAGTATATATGCCAGACATAGTAATGGATCTCCAAGTGCCAATCCCTATGGGATACAGCGTCTGCTGTATCCAGAGCTTCCTCCCAGAGCTCTGTGCTCAGCCCAGGCAGGATCATGGCTTTACCAGTCACTGGCAGGACTATAAACTTTCTGAGCAATGGGATGGAAGAACCCACTGCTATGTCCCCACTGAAGTTTTCCAGGCATGGGTATGCATCCTCACTCTGTTATCTGCTCCACACCCGGGCATGCCTCTACCCTCTCTCCACCTCTTTACAAGGAGGTGGACTACTACTTCCATATTCATCTGAGTGTCCCCATCTCAATGAGGCCCACCTGGCCACAGGAACAATTCAGGACAAGGAGAAGAGACGAAACTTGTCTTCTGCCCACATGGGTCCTGGGGTCTCAAGTGGGGCAGACGATCCCATTGTCGATCACAGATTGTGGATCCCACCACGACATTCAACATTCCCCATACACTGCATAGCCAGAGTACCACACTGGGATTCTGGATGACCCTCTAAAGTTGTCCTCAAGGGCAACTAGAAGGTGTAGTTACTATATGCTAACAAAAATACACTGATAAAGGCAAGTATTTAATAAGTCACAATTTAGAAAAAACTAAAATAAACTGCTAAGCTCCGAGTTGGACAGCCCAAGTTCCATTTTGGAGGTACTAAATTTGAGTCCTACAGCTGAAGAGCTTCACTTCCACAACCCTAACTTCTCCTTCTAATATAACAAACTTGAGTTAAAAACTACAATGCTGGGATCGCTTGTGAGCAAGGCTGTGTAACTGAAAAAAGGAATATATGAATATATTAAAATGAAAGAAGAGGTAGGAAAGAGGAGGAGTACAGCAGTTGTGAATTCTGCATGCTGAAGGAACATCTGGAAAACCAGGCTGGAGGAATTAGAAATTCAAACAGCTTTAGACAATACTGATAGGAAATGCAGGTCAAATTGCAGGGATATGATTAAGGACAGCAGAACGTTCCTGTAACAGTTAAGGGGTGTGCAGACAACAAAAGCTCTGGCTAAGGAGTGAACCATCCTGGGAAAAAAAATACTTACGCTGGAGTTTTCAGCCTCAGCACAACACTGCTGTAGCATGGAAAAGCACATCAGGTGCATGTCCACATCAAGCTCACAAGCAACTGGAAAGCATCTCCAGCTGCCAAGCAAACAAAGGATGTGGGACTGCCATGGGATAAGATGAAGAGTCAAACACTGTGGATTTTATTCCCAGCTCTGCCACGGATTTCCTGCACAACCTTAGGCCAACAGGTTAGTCTCTCTGTGGCCGCTTCCTCTTTCAACTCTTATCTAAACATTAAAAGGAACAAGAAGTTTGTGGCAGCTCTATAACACAACAGATTGCTTCCAAAGAAAAATAAAAACAAAAACTCTATGCCTTATCCCACGCTCTTCCACTTTAAAGTTGTGTCAAACATCTCCCAGGGCAGAGGCACAGTGCAGCTTCACAGTACAGTCACAACCTGCTCACATTCAGTACCAGCCTCTCTGCCAAGCCCATGGGACTGGAAGCACCCTGCCAACAGGTTCATTGCTGCTCAGCAAGGGCAGATCCCTCACCCTGCCTCCTCACAGGCTGGGACACATTGAAAGGGCATGGCAGGCTCTTCTGAGTTTCTGCCTTTTCCCCTTGCAGTTGTCCATAACTTTCATAGTCATCATCATGTAAGCTGTACAAACACTGCAGAGTAAAAACAATGACCTGACCATGACCTGATCCTGACCATGACTTCTAAAGCAGTTAACGTTTTTCTATCATAAATGCACAGAGGAGCTAAACTTCAAGTGACAAAATGTCCACAACTTTTGTGTAAGATTGTGGGGATTGGATACAATTGGAGAGACTATTTTTTCAGTGCCTGTGCATGCTGGGCACTGGCTTCATTTCAAGGGCTATCACACAGACCTCACTCACCGTGGTTTTTCATCTACAACAACATAAGAGAGCAGAAACAAGAGATATGCTTTATCAGTTAAAGTAGTGGCACTGTTGTAGATGCAATGATCCAGGGATATCAGCAAGACATGGCTTGCAGGGAAGTAATATCCTCTTTCAGCATACCCAGCACTGCTGGAAAAAATGAACATATTTTCAGACACACAAGTCCCCTGCAGGTCTGAAAGAAGAGCAGAAGCAAAACCATCTCTTTTACGCGAGTGCAGAGGTCCTAGCCTGAAGCCCGCTCAACCTTTTCTAGAGTATTTACACACAGGCCTAATTGAAGAATATCAGCTTTCCAACTCTGTCTCTTATTTGTTAAAGCCACTGTGACAGTTGACATACGCTATGATGGACATGAATGTAGATCCTTTCAATTACATTTTCTTTGTCCTACCATTTTGTGCCCAAAGGAAAAACATAAAGTGTCAAAGTTGCCTGTTAATAGCATTGAAACAACTTGAATTTACTCTGATGTATAAATCTCCCAGATTTTTCAAAGGAGACATGCTATCATATGCTTACTTGTTTTATTCCACTTCACTAAACAGACACTCTCCCTTATGCTAGATGAAAAGTTTAGCAATGGCAAATGTCAGTTTTAAATTATTTGATCTGAAAGCTACATCAGATCCCATTTCAGCCAGGCTGTGGGGAAAAAGGTGGCTAGCAAAAGAAACCATCCACACCAACACCCACACTAATGTCTTCCTCAAAGATATAGACCAAAAAATACCCAAGACATGATTGTCCCTGCAAGCGTCATGGACTCTCAGCATATCTGAATGACACAAATCCTTGATGACTGTCTCCTCTGCCCCAGCTTCTCTTCAGACACTGAGAAATTATCTGTCACTGGACAGATACTTCAGTCTAGGCTGATTAAGCTTCCCTGCAGAACTAAGCGGTTTGTTTCTAACCCATCTCACAGGGTCGGTGCTATCTGCTGACCAACAGACTCTTGAATGCTGTGTTTTCCAAGCAGAAACGAAGAGCTCACGAGCTTGTGCTCGCTCTGAAGTTTTGGATTCTTGGAAGTTATATATTACTAAGCTGAAAACCAGTGGAGGGGATTAATGAGGGCTTTGACTTTTACCCAGCTGCATGAGGGCAACCCCTGTCTTCCCACCCAGCCCTGCCTGCCCCCTCACCCTGAAAGGGAAGGGGGCAAAGGAAGGGCACTGTGGAGAGCAGGAGGAGGGAGCTCGCCAGCACTGCACTCAAAGGAGCAGCCAAGCTGACTCCATCTTCAAACAGGACAAATGGAGATCTCCCACACAAAGAGCAAGTGTGGAACCAGCCAGCTGATTCCCACCCATGGCAAACCCAAGAGAGGAAGTGGCAGGAGGTTAGAACAAAGGTTGTCTTTATCATCAGTAAAGCATGGGGAACCACACAGGCTGTGGCTGTGAGACACCCCCCTTTGCAGTGATGCCCCATGGTAAGCTTTCAGCTCCACAGTCTGCAGTTGAACACACACGGACCTGCCTCATGACACACCTCATACCCTGGCAAGGCACTTCACAGAACAAGTAAGAGGCACTTGGTGCCTACTACTTGCAGAGAAAAGAGCTCAGGAGACTGAGGGGACACCCAGCTACACCTGGAGAGAGGTTATGCACCCCTCCAAACAAGATGTGGTGAATCAGGAAGAGCCAGTATCAGAGACAGGTGGCGAGATGACAAATCCAGCCAGCTCTATAGACCCTGTACATCCCACTCTCCAAGAGAGACATTCACAGGATTTTCAGGCAGAATAAGCATGAGCACCTGGGACAATCGCTGGCTTGTGGGTGGAAGCCAGCAGATCCTCCTGCAGGGGGTCTTGTCACACCAATTACTGATGTAGCTAACAGCACTTCACTTCAGTATTTCCGAAGCAGGCTTAGCAGAGCAGATTCCTCACATCACCTCCAAAACCATGTGAGGGCTGCCCTATGCATGCAAGCGCAACACTCCCTCAAGGCCAGGGGCTGGGGGAAGCAACTGCACGTTCCAGAGACAGAGACACACCTTCCTCTTCCCCACTGGCATTATTTCCCTTGCTGGGGTGAGGAAAATCCAGCCATGCAAACCGGCTATTGCTGAGCAGCTTGCCCTTTCTGACAGGCATCCCTCACTCTGCAAATAGAGGCATTTGGCAAAGGCAGACATGTAGCTGAATATAATTCTAGTTTAGCACACATACCAAATCGCTACAGCAGGATCAAACACTGTGTTTCTTTCCAAGGCTGAGTACAGTACCTCCCTGAATCCTCTTTTCTTGAGAAGCCATCATTTTGAGGCTTTTTCTGTTGCTTTGGGGTTTGTTTTTTGAAGGAGTACCACGTGCACTACAGTAGCCCAGTCACTTATCTTGAAGCAGTACGTGTGACAACCTATGCTAGGTGATTAATCCATTTCATTATATTACATTGATGCACCATGGTCTCTTATACCTAAACTTCCCACCATAGAAGGAATCTACAGGCAATGTATTAATGAGTAAAACCAAACCCAATGCATGACTGACCTGCCAGGTTTTATTTTTTTTTAACTAGAACGCTTTATGCTTACAACAACTACCTGATAATTCTTACTCAGAGAAATACAGAGGACAGCTAAATATGTATGTATGTACATACACAAGTAGATTTGCAAAAAAAAAAGAGCAACTGTATGCCACAACACTTGTCAGTATTGAGATTTATACGTTTAGACTGATCCTTACTCTTACCGAATTATTGCCTTCTTCCCTCTAATTTCCAAAATTACTTATTAACCAGCTGTTCCCAGTTAGTTTTGTCAGCTGTTAGACACATAAATAAACAAATTATAAAGTAAGTGTGGAGAATGATTAGAAGGAACGAAAAAGTGCACTAATGCATAGCGTATTCACATTCAGCTGTCATGCGCCCCATCTATTCCTTTAATGGCTCTTTCTTCTCACTTCTCTTTGCTGACATTTACATTAAAAGGTGCAGTGTCTTTCAACTTCCATTCGGAATGAATGTTCTTTATAATGAGCAACATAGGCTTGAAAGCATGTTTTCTGAAATGCAGTGAAAAGGTAGTTTTAATGAAGAGAAATGAGAAAACTGGAGAACAGTGAATCGTTTTGCAATCTGAATTAATGCCTATTTGGAAAAGGCTCAACTGAGGAAAGAGATGTAAGACTTCTGGCAATGCGAATTCTAATTATTTCAAGTCTTGGCAGTAATTTTATCAAATAGTAGCAATTTCATTAAAAGGTGCACTGGTAATCATCTACATAAGGCCTCCAGAGGGGAAAATATACCAATAATTGCATAATTATGTTATCACTGCTCGTATGATGGACCACATTAAATACCACAAAGAGGAACACTGCTTTTTACTTTCTCTAGATATTTAGTTCAGTACATTTTCCTAGAAGATTACAGCAATAAACAAGACTTTCAGATTAACATGTTCACCAAATTTTGCAGAAAACACACAGCTATCTTTTATGTCCATAATACTTTGTATTCTCTTTTCCTTCACTGGAAGAACTGACAGATAAATGAGAAAAATTCTGGGTCTAGTAATAAGATAATTTATACAGTTGTGTTACCAAAATACAAGTCATTGCATCATGTCATGCAGGCACATGGCACAGGATGCATTTAAGAAGCAGGTTTTAGGATATTTCAATATTTGTCCATATAAATGAAGTGCGTCAATTCAGAGATTTTTGATAAGTCTACAAGCAGTTAGATTTCCCTTGTCTAAATAACATTTATACTTTTCTGTTAAGATGTTGGTAAAAAAATATTGTAACAGCACTGTTTTACAGACAATACAAAATCTAGTAACTAGTTTTTTAGTGAGGTAGCCAGTATATTAAAGAAGTATCTTTGCATATGCCTTCTCAAACTATGACTAGGACAGTTTCTGGGGGAGTCATTGGCACATTTTTCAGAACACTCTCAGGTGAAAAATTTCACCTCAGACAATCACACTAACACCCAGCAACATCTGTCACTGATGTTGTCTTAGATAGAAGTGCTTTGAATACAGAGACTTGGATACATTTCTGACAATTCGGTCTCATTTCCTCAGTCTTCTGGCAATGAGATAAATAACTCGGCTGTTGAACGTCATCTCTAATATCAACAGAAGTCCAACTTGTAGTTTTTGTTTTTAAATTGTACCTTATTTCCTAGTTTACTTATAAGCCATATCACAAATTGTATATACATTGCATATATAGAGGTAGCTGCTTACTGAAAAGTAGTCCTCCTTCCTGCTCCAGGAAAGAAACACAGAGGACTACATAATGTCAGTGCAGCCTGAGTGCCTGCTTAAACAGGGAATCCCATTTCAGCATCTCTTCTGCATATATCTAGCTTATGGGAGGAGAGCAGAAACACAGGGCTTACTTCTGCTCCTTCCATTTGACCTCTTTTATTGTGCTGCATACCTCAAATCCTAGGTGTGATAACATTAATACTACTGCAAAGTCAGCAGTTTTATGTATAATACCTGGAAGTCAGACATGCTATGGAATAGGAAACTTTAACCACTTGTGTTAAAATGAACACTACTGGAAGGAAGCTTTTATTTTGTGGAAGATAACAAAATTTCTTTTCAAAGTTAAAAAGTTATGCTCATCCAGGCATAGAAAGCACTTCCATGACATAGACAATAGCAAACAACGAAGCATCAAAAGTGAAGAAGAGAATCAGCCAGCCACTGAGCAGCAGAAAATGAATGCCTCAGTATCAGGTCCTAGCACAGAAATGTATACAAGGCATACAAACAGAACCATTTCAGTTAAAAAATATCCTATTAAGCTGCATATTTAATTTAACATTATATGAAAAGTAAAACCATAGCATTTTTATAATGCACATTTTCCTTTTAAAAGGTAAATATACTCAACAGTGATTTTGAAAATACAACAACATAAATTTAAACTTACAGCTCCTCTACTCATTAAAAAAATAAAAGCAAAAATTTATTCAAGCTGTACATTTGCTGTCAACATTTTAAAGATAATCTAACTACTGGATTCATCAAAGTCAGTCCCTGAGCACCTTTAGGCAGGTTGTGCTGCAGCAATAAACCAGCCTTTGGCATCTGGAGTTTCCTAGCAGGTGCAGAGAAAATATTTTCTTTATTTCAGTTCATTCAGTACAACTCAATTAAGCAACTAGTCCATTCAAAGAGGAGCTACTGATCTGGAGCTGAAAAAAAGCAGGAATATTTCTTTCCACTGCTATTCTAAGAATAAGGAGAGCATGACAAGGACTAGTTCTAAAATTTTTGTAGCATAGTGATTAGAAACCACCAGTTTTGACTACAGATAGGCCTTTCAGGCATTAATTCTTCATTTGAAAACATTTCTCATTGAGTTTTTTCTTCTGAATTGGCTGGCTTCTATGTGGTGCTATTTCTTTACCTAACGGAAGAACATTTCAGAATTCTTGTTTCCTTCATTGTAATCGATGCAAATCATCAGTAAAAATCAATTATCTAATACAAGAAATGTCAACATTTTCTATTTTCATTCTAAAAACATACACATGAAGAATCAGGATCAGTGTATATATAACAAGCTACATAATTGCTTAAATACAGGCACAGTGATTAATCAAAGTAAGTATAACATTAACTGCAAAGGCTATATTTAATTAAAACTCTATCTCAATGGTAATAAAGGAGGTTAAACCTTTCTTTGCAAAATGATTAAGTACAAATGCAAAACAGTTAAAATGAGGCTTACTGTTGGCTGATTTAAATCATGATTAAAATCAGATTTACAATGCTTTGAATCAAATTGAAGCACATAGTACAGGGGGAGGTAACTATTTTATTGAACCTGGAAACACTGCATTTCTCATCTGCAGTCAAACGTCAATTTTACATGTCATATCTGGAGGAAACACAAACACGTCTGAGAGGGCTGAGAAGAATGGGAGGAGGAGGAGTTAAAAAAGATAGTCCAAAAGAAAATGTTGGAAAAGGTTTATCATATAAAAGAGAAGCCAAAGTGTTTATATTGTCGATGTGTAAAATATTATTTATATAAAATAATAAGGATGGTGATGAGCAGTTAATTATATCCAAAAGACCAGGAGAATAAAAGGATGGAATTAAACAACCAGCAAGAGAGATTAGGTATCAGAAGAAGCTTTTAACCTTTAATAACTATTTACTAGAAAAAACAGGTGGTAGACTCTGCAGCACAAATCTGCCTTAGAGCAGGTTAGAACAAAAGTCTTTGTGGGGAGATCTGCTTCATCTGACTACAAGGAAGAGCTGGGGACAGACCAGATCTCTGCAGGTCTCTTCCAGCCTTACTCATAAGAGTTCTATGGGAGCTTCCTAAGACTTGCCATGTCTCTTAGAAACCCAGCTGCAGGAAGATGAATGCATGTGAAAGTCAGATTTCATTCAGCAAAGAATGAAGTTTCCAGTCCTGAGGGCTGCAGACAAAACCTTCAACATGTGACATCAGTGCAGCCATTAACTCCTGAACAAAAAACAGATTAAGTAAGAGAGCCAACTGCAAGTTTTAAATCTTATGATACCCGTCAGCAGGAACCTAGTTAGTTCTGAATGGCCTAGATATGAGAACACCCCAAACGCTTCTATTACACAGCTCACTGGGATTTTCCACCCCTTCAAAGCATGCAGGCTCTGAATGACAGGTTATAACCAACAAGCTTGACTTCTTTTTCCTGTCTTTTGCACAATGCCTTTCTGTAAAACAAATCCACTCCAGCCTTCTCTTCTCCAGGCTGAATAACCCCAGCTCTCTCAGCCTGTCCCCACAGGAGGCATGCTCCAGCCCTCTGGTCCCTCATGAGGAGCATGGTCACCCAGAATGAGCAGAGGAGCACTGCTTAGCTTAACACAATGACTGATAGGAAAAGAGAGGAAATAGAGGACTAACCTGGCATCTGCCATGCTTCCAAAGAACCTGTTAGAGATGCATCTCTCTGATTTTCACATTTGCCTGCCACAGTTTTCATCTCTTCTTAACTTAAATCAGCCCATGCATCTTCTTTATCACTTAGATTTACAACTGTCAGTGGCTAGTTGACCAGAGAATTCTTCTCCATATCAGATATTTAATGATTGTGTTACATGATTACAGATTCAACTGTCAAGATAACATTTAAAATTATAGACATTTAATGCAATCAGCCCCGCCCCGGTGACAAAAAAACCTATAGCTCATAATGTTACCCAGTGATGCTCCATTTTAGTTCAGTTTCCAGGAATGATCCCTATGGAGCAGCCCAGAAGTTGCATAGCATGGTAGCAACATTAGAAACTTTTCTGTTATTTACATGCCTGTTTGCTGTTAAAGTCAAGAGCCTTATGTGCTGTAAAAAAAAAAATCTTTTGCAACATGAAAAATATCATTAAAAATCCATTAAATCTGAGAACCTGTGTTTTCAGAATAAATCAATATAATCCCCAAGAGTAAATCCACTGAGAGAATAACATTTACTGTGCTTTCTAATTGGTATCCCCTAGAAAATAGGAGTCACATTCTCCCCTCAAACACAGATGTTTACACTCTCCTTATGCTTTTATCACTAACGGCAGCAATCTTGGCCAGTGGACAAACAACACACTTCAGTTGTCATTAGGTTTGGCAGCCAGCCAAGGAGACTGCTCACACGCGTAAAATTACGTTCATTTATGACTGTTTGCAGGATTCATTGTCAGGGTCCTATTGGGAAAAAACCTTCTAGTTTCCTAAAAGTCACTGAAAAAGCCAAGCACAATACTATAGAATACAATAATACAGAAAAATATTAGTAGTTTAAAAATTCCTTTTATGTCTTATAATTTCTATGTGCGTTCTCTTCAGACTTTTTTAATAAGTGACCAAAAGATGTAACACACTTTCATTAGATGCCTTAGCATCAGCTCTTCTCTCCTGCCTAAGGTTACAATGAACACCTTAAAGCTCTGTTACAGCTGAAAAGTCTCAACCAGGGAAGCTGAGCTTCTAAGGGACAGAAACATCTGCAAAGTTGTTTCTTGGGCACGGGAACAGTCAGAAGGACATTCAGAAATTTTAAAAAGGTAAAGTTTTGTACTTAAAGTGAGAGGATACTTACAGTAAATGCAATGAATTAAGATATCAGACCTCATTTCCTCTAGCCATTCTCTGAACAGCTGAAAGAGACTTAAGGAAATGAGTCAAAATCCTGGAAGATGTTTGTACTAGATGAAAAAGAAAACAACATCTGTAAAATCATGTGTCACATCCATAGAGCAAGACAATGTGTAACACTTGATCTCTGCAATGGCATTCATCCTCGTGGACAGAGAAAAAAAGCTGAAAAGTGGTTTAACCTTGAGCAATTACTGCCTCTCTTCTACACAACTGATATGAGATTATATCAGTCATTGTGTATTGTAGATAAACATATATGTTGTTGAAACTCTTTGATGCTGTGTGGTTCTTGTTTTATCCAGAATTTGTTGTTCCTTACCTTCAGATTCCATCAGACTGTTTACTGTTCAGAATAGAAGGCAGCTTTCCTTCAAACTACAAATGCCTAGTATTTAGTATTTAGTATTTAGTTTGAGAGCTCCAGATACACCTTAAAAATCTTTCTAACAGCTTGCATTAACAACAAATTATAGTTCAGACAGAAATCCAAAGACTATAGAGATACCATTAGTCTCTCAGAACTGACCAGAGAGCAGAAAGGACAAGCTTCACTAGGAGAACCTCCTATTGAGTGGAATATAACTCAGATGTTCCTCCCAAGACCTGTCCTAGCTCATGTTTACATGTGCTAAAGACATATCCCTTCCAGTTCTGCCTGTGTCCTGGTGCAGCATGTCCCTTCTGGAGGTGACTCAGGATCCTTTGCTTAATTCAGGCACCTGCAAAGAAGCGTTACTGTTTGGACAATCGCTGGGAGAACTGAAATGAGATGGAAAATCCACAGAGAGCCAATACAACCCAACAGTACTACAGCTGCAGTCATCTGCTGACAAGAGGCTCTCTCTGGCAAAATAAGCACATGGAAATGCCTTCAGTCTCTATGAATGGTATTTAAACAGGATGCAAATGGGAGTCTCACTTCTTGCCAAATTTGTCACATTCTTTATTATAAAGCCCGAACAAAAATCACTTACGCACTTGCTGGGAGAGGGTTCCCAGCGGTAATGCAAGGAAAAAGAGTTGAATATTGAGCAATCTTTGACATTTCCATTCTGCTCCTGGCAGTGGCCTTAGGCCACATTTCTGCACAGGAGACTTTGCACTGCCACAGGGGAGGGTGGAAAAGGAGAAGGAGAGAGCAGAGATGGAAACAGGAGTAGGGAGGGAAGGATACTCAGATGACTTGAGGGGGGTTAAAGCAGTGACTGAATGACAGCAATCAGAATCCTCATCAAATTCAATCTTCCTCCTTCAAGCTTCCTCCCTCATGGCTGACAGATAGCAGAGGGCATCGTGAAAACAGATATTCTTCCCTCTGGGCACAGGGAGAGTCTCCTATCACTCTGCAGCTGATTGGAAAAAAAAAAAAAGATTCAGCATTGATGGATGCTGAAAGGAACCCTGTCCAGTCTTCCATGACCCCAGGATGGAAATGCAAGAGACTCTGACAGAGTACTGGATGGTGGGGGACAAAGTGAGCCTTGAGGGAGGATAGCAGAAGCAGAGAGAAAAGATCATTCCAGAACACTGAATCAAAATGAGGACTAGGCAAGCCCCAAATGGAAGTGTGGAAGCACGTTAGGATGCAAGAAAAACAGAAAGTAGTAAGGGACTATGGACAGAAAACATGAATGGTTTACCCTTTGAGAAGCTATGTTAAGCTGTTTTCTACATCCTCCTTCCCAGTTTGCAACCAAAGGAAGAAGCTCTTGACCAACAGCCAAAGAAAGATCCTTATTATAAATCTGTATACTGATAAACAGGATAGGTTTCAACAGGGACTGTGGGATATTGTCCCAGCCAAGTGTCTACACTGAGGCAAAACCAAAAGTAGCACAGGGTCACACTAGCTCTGGAGCAATCCAGAACACATGTGAGCTCTGTCCTCCCTGTCACTTCTGATGTTCCTATGCCACTGCCAGGACATGAACCATCACTCTGATACCTCCTCCAGCACCGCAAAACTAGCCCAGAATACTCCTACATCTGTATGATACAGAGATGATGCACATCCATACCCAAGGACAGCTGTCTTCTGCTGCAGCAAGTTATTTACCGTAACATGGTATGTTTTTGTTCACACAAGTTTTTGTCTGCTGTGTCCCTGAAGTCTCCCACAAGTAAGTGTATAAAGCCAGAATGAGAGGAAGGATCATAAAAAAGGTTCCCTCCTTGCTTCTCCAGTACTCCGGAAACTGCACCTCTGTCTTCCAGGAGACGCTGCCAGTGTGACCTGTTCCCCAAGCTTTCCTTAAGGACAGGCTAACTATATGATGAAGAATAACCTTAAAGTGCAGGCAAGAAATACATGAAGTAAAGAAAGTTGGCAGGTATTAGTAATTTCAACATTTAAAAAATTTTTTTCTAGGAATAACTCATTGGTAGGAGACTTTCCCATTCCTGTGGCCACAGCATTTTGCAGCCGTATGTGGGTATTTCTAAATAGAGAAGTCCAAATTGCCAGATACCACACTTACTCAGATTACCAATACACAAAAAGCAGCAAACACAAAAAGTTACCTAAACAAAACCATTAACACACGCTAAAGCGAAGTGCTTTACAATGAAGAAGTGTAAATTGTCACTGCTGTTAATTCCCGGTGTTTTAGTGCCATTTGCTCCCATGGGCAGAGGCTGGCGGAACCCTCCCCGTGTGTCACGTAGGGTGCTCTGCAAGGCTCCTCTCTGGTGGTGGCAGCAGACGTCACACACCTATCGCTGTGCACCGCTTCCCTGGATCCTCAGCTCGTTCTTAACTAAGCAGCAAAAGAACCTTTCACGTTATCTCCTTTCAGACTTCAGCGCCCAGGGCCAAATTCCTCCCCAGGTCTAGCAGAGACCTCCTTACAGCACCTTCCTCTGGACACCGCCAAACGCCTCCTAAGCCTACAAACGATGCAAGGAGATGCCGGGCGGCTCTGAAAGCCATGTGCCAAACTGCCCAGCGCTGCAGCCAGATGCAGTATTTAAAACCATTAGACCTGTGCTCCCGGGCTGTGAGGTCAGGCTAGTAGACCCCCTTTTTAGAAAGAAGTGGAAGGGAACCTACGACACACCATAGTTTTAGCACCGGCTGACCTCCCGAGGGCCTGAAAGGCACCCCTCGCCCTCCTCTTCACCGCGAAGGTCCGTCAGTGCCGGAGCCGACCAGCCCTGATGCCCTGTCCTGCGGCGATCCCCGCACCGGGGCACTGGCCCGCCGGCGGGCGCAGAAGGCACCGAGCCCACCTGGCCCCCCGGGAAGGCTGCACCCCGCTGCACAACGCTGGACACCTGACGGCGGACGCTCGTTCCTGCCCATTGTTCAGCGAGCACTTAAGCGCGGGGACATTTTGTACTGATCCCCAGATAGTTTATTGTCAAAACAGCCCGGCCGGGGAGATGGAAGGGGGTGGAGGGGTTCGCTGCGGGCCCCTCTCCCAGCCCCGGATACCCGCGCACGGCAAACAAAGGACTTTATTTTCCCCGGCGGGGCGTCCCACAAGGGCAGCGCGGGGCGATGTCGGGTACACGGCGGGCTGCCGCCCGATCCCCGGCGCGGCGCTGCCCCGTGAAAGGGG